>JAJOOS010001908.1:0-45624 GCA_029582725.1 Solanum chiquidenum
CTCATCAGTTTTCATATATCTCAGTTATAGTATATGGGTATTCCCCATCTTTTCATTTATTTATGATTTAGCTTCCGCATCAGTTTATTATCTTTAGTATGCTCATGATCATGCCAGTAGGGTTAGCTTGGGACCACTTGTGGTCCTAGGTCCCGTGTCCGCGTCTCGGGGGTAGTCTCGGGGCGTGACACTTATCATCATCCAGAGGCTCCAAAAATATGGGACTAGTCCTACTTAAGAACACTGCACTCTCGGTTATGAGGTAGCGCTCCGCCATGGTCTCCATCTCCTCATCTGTAACCGGACAACCACCTATACGCAACTGCAGTTAGACCATACCGAACATTCTTGCCATGACGCTTTTATCATGGGCTTGCCTCTCTTGGGCGGACAAGACAGGTCCATGTGATGTGTCCAGCGCCTTAGTACGGGTCACATAAACTAACTTACCCGTCAGATCTAGGTGAAAAGCAATAGTCAGATCTATTGCCTCATCCTCTATACCCTGGGCCCTCAAGAAACGGGTTATCACCCCCCGTAACAAAACCTCCACCTCATACTATTCTGAAATTTCATCATATTTTACCTTAGAATTACCCCAACATTAATGGGCATTCCTTTCATCAGCATATAGACCAACACCACCTTATCCCTCGTTACCTCTGTTAGATGTTTCGCAGGTAGCCTCACACTACACACTATCTCTAACCATACCCTAGCAACATGATTAAAATTAGCAAAGTGGAGGGTATTATGCCTCCTAGTATCCTTGCTACGCTCCCACCTAGGAGTGGACTCTACCCCACATAATGTATGTCAGATATCCCTATAAGGAGGTTTATCCGTCAATGTATTAAAGTCATCAGAATCACAATTCGGGGTCCCCAAAAATTCATTTAATATTCTAGCATTGAACTTCACATCCTTTCCCCTAATAGGAATCATTTTATACTTAGTTTCAGTGAGCCAATTTTCATAGAACTAATGAACTAAAGACAAATTACAATCACCCGAGTGATAAAACATAAATCTCAGTCCCAACTCTCTAACAGTCAAATAAATAACAGGAAATTGAGACTGCAATCTTACCTCATTGACGTATTCGTCCCCCATATATTTCGCCTCCTGTTGGCAATCAAACCATTCCCAACCATAGTGCTCCACCACCTTTTTCCCAACTTTTTGGGCAGGTTCCCGATTTCTGAACCCAGATGCTTTACCTTTCCTACTCCAGTTAGAATCCACTACATTCTTAGCCGTAGGATCCATTAAAACCTGTGAAGAAGGAGAAAAAAAGAACAAAAGAAAAAAAATCAAAAATTAGAGGGGGTCGGGTACGACAGAGATGGGAGAGAAGAAAAGTGAATTTTTTTTAGTAAGTGAGAAAGAAGTTAGTGAAGTGGAATGGTGGAGTAGAATTATTTATAGTGTAGGGTGGAAGAAGGAAGAGTTGAAGAAGATGGAAAGGTGTTTGGAAAAAGAGGAGTTGGAGGTGGGTTTTAATGGTGGAATTTGGAGAGAAAGAGATAAAAAAGAAAAAGAGTTTGAGAGAAAGTTGGGGGGTTGGAATGAGAGAGAATGAGGAGAGGAATGGGAGTTTTAGGGATTTAAGGGGAGTGCGTCTGGTTGGATCTGGGTGAAAACCTAGAATTTTTAAAATTCTGGGCAGGGACGAGATAGGGGCACGAAGCACCATGGGTGTGCCTAAAAAAGGCCACAAAACTTTACCCCTTGGCGCGCGCCACTCAGAACGCCAGCCGGCAAGGGCCAAGCACGATGAAGGGGTGAAGCGCCAGTGTCGCACCCCAAATGGCTCTCTGAACTACAAGGCCAGGCACGATGCACCTTCCAGTGCGCCTGACTTCAGTTGTTTTTTTACTATTACAAACTAAGTTATAAATAATGAAAAATTGTATTAGTTAAAACTAATAATTAAAACTGATTCCTATAATCTAAGAATTGAAACTATGCTAAAAGAAAGAATAAAAAAAATCAAAAACGAACTACCAATCTATTACTTGTTGTTCACGGGTTGCCTCCTGTGTAGCGCTTGATTTAATGTCGTGGCCTGACGCAACTTGGATCATTCATCATTTATCTCAAAAGCCTCCCGATCACGATTTGAATCCTCAACAAAGTAGTGTTTCACCCTTTGCCGATTGACCAAGAACGTTAGGCCAGTCTTTCCTTTAAGTTCCACTGCCCCATGTTGTGTCATTCTTACCATTTAGAAAGGACCAATCCATTTAGACCTTAGTTTTCAGGGGAATAACCTCAATCTAGAATTAAAGAGTAGTACCTTTTCCCCCAGAGTGAATGTACGAGTAATTATGTGCGTGTCATGCCACCTCTTCGTCTTTTCTTTGTAAAACTTGGCATTCTCATACGCGTGGAGCCTAAAATCCTCAAGTTCATGCAGTTGATTTACTCTCTTTTTACTGGCCAGCTCGGGGTCCAACTTAAAATTCTTAATTACTCAATAAGCTTGGTGTTCTAATTCCGCCGGAAGATGACATGCTTTCCCAAATACTATGTGATAAGGAGAAGTCCCTATGGGTGTCTTATACGCAGTCCTATATGCCCACAACACATCATCTAACTTCTCAGACCAATCTTTCTTTTGTGCATTCACCGTTTTCTACAAAATTTGCTTCACCTCTCTATTCGAAACCTCCACTTGGCCACTCGTTTGAGAATGGTAAGCTATAGCAACCTTTTGCCGAATACCATATTTAGCAAGAAGATTTTTAAATAGACGGTTAATGAAATACTTACCCATATCACTTATGATTGATCTTGGAGTGCCAAAGCGAGTGAAGATGTGCTTCTTGATGAACATTATCACCACCCTTGAATCATTTGAAGGAAGAGCGACAACCTCTTTACTCACATAATCCACAACCACAAGAATGTACATGGAAGATTTCCACCTCCAAAATGTTACTTAATGGCATATCATGTCTTCTTGAAATAGTACCCAACCTTTGCCATTTATCACAACCCTTCACAAAAGCAATAGAATCTTTAAATAATGAGATGCCAAAAGAAACCAGATTGAAGTACCTTATGCACTGTGCGCTCTCCTCCGTGGTGACCTCCATATGGGCTAGCATGACAACTTTCGAGCACTTTGTGAACCTCATACTCCAGAATGCATCTTCTCACTACCCAGTCCACACCTTGCTTGAACAAGAATGGTTCATCCCGGATATAGAACTTAGTGTCATGATTGAGCTTTTTATTTTGTTGGGTGGTTGCACCCGGAGGATAATCTCCACGTACTATCAAATTCAAAATGTCTGCATACCATGGCACTTGAGAGATATCTAATTCCATCAATTGTTCATCTGGAAACTCTTCCCGAATTTGCTCAACTTCATTCACATGGTAAAAACCCTCCAACCTAGACATGTGATCAACTATTTGATTTTCAGTACCTTTCCTATCTTTAATATCAAGGTGAAATTCTTGGAGAAGCAATATCCACCGAATCAACCTTAGTTTAGCATCTTTCTTGTTGAATAGGTACCTAATAGCTGCATGGTCAGTAAAAAAATCACTTTACTACCTACCAAATACGATCTGAACTTGTTGAAAGCGAACACTAGAGCTAGCATATCCTTCTCAGTCAGTGTGTAATTAGCTTGTGTAGAGTCAAGGGTTTTGCTTGCATAATAGATCAAGTGGAACACTTTATTCTTTCTTTGTCCCAACACTGCACCCACTGCTACGTCGCTTGCATCACACATGAGTTCAAATGGTAGTCCCCAATCAGGAGCAATTAAGATGGGAGCCTCAATTAAGTTCCTCTTCAACATCTCAAAAGCTTTCAAGCACATCTCATCAAAGTCAAACTTCACCTCCTTCTCCAAAAGACTACACATAGGTCTTGCAATCTTGGAAAAATCCTTGATGAATCGCCGGCAGAAACCTGCATGACCAAGAAAACTACGCACCCCTTTTATAGAAATGGGAGTGGGGAACTTTTCAATAACTTCTACCTTGGCCTTATAAATCTCTAAACCCGACTTTGACACCTTGTGACCCAACACTATCCCCTCTCTAACCAAAAAATGACATTGTTCCCAATTTAGCACTAAGTTAGTTTCTTCACATCTAGCAAGTACTTTATCAAGATTCTTGAGACATACCTTAAAAGACGTCCCAAAGACGGAGAAATCATCCATGAACACCTCTACACAGTCTTCCACCTTATCATGAAAAATGGCCATCATATACCTTTGAAAAGTCGCCGGTGCATTGCAAAGGCCGAATGTCATGCGTTTGAAAGCATATGTACCATAAGGACAAGTGAACGTGGTTTTTTCCTGATCCTCGAGTGCAATCAAGATCTTGTTATAACTGGAATACCCATCTAAGAAACAATAGTACTCCTGCGCTGCTAGTCGGTCAAGCATCTGATCAATGATGGGAACGGGGTAGTGATCTTTCCAGGTGGCATCATTAAGTTTCCGGTTATCCATACAGATTCTCCATCCAGTCACTGTTCTAGTAGGAATCAACTCATTCTTTTTGTTTATTACCACTGTCATACATCCCTTCTTGGGAACACATTGCATCGAACTTACCCACTTACTATCAGAGATCGAGTACACAATTCCAGCATCTACCCACTTTATCACCTTCTTTCTCACCACTTCTTTCATCAAAGGATTTAGCCGACGTTGATGTTGTGCACTTGGTTTGTGATCCTCTTCCATGTAGATTTTGTGCATACATAACGCCAGACTAATCCCATGAATATCAGACATCTGCCATCCAATCACTTTCTTCCTCTGCTTTAAGATCCTTAATGTTGCATCAACTTGTAATTCAGACAACTCTGCAGAAAGTATAACATGCAGAGTTTTATTAGTACCCAAATAAGAATACCTTAGGTGAGCCGACATAGTTTTTAGTTCTAGCTTGTTCTATTGATGGCTTTGGTGGGGGCCCTAACTCACGATCTAATGACTCATCCCGATGCTTACGAGAGTCAACTAGTGCTAGATTCAAACATGTTTCTATCTCTTGAGCCTCAGTATCTCCTTCCACCTCATGACCTACTAACACTCTCTCTAAGGGATCTTTGGGCACAACTACTTACGATTCTACTATTTGATCAACCACAGTAATAGAAGACAACTCTTCATAGATAGAAGGCAATTTTAAAGCATGGTAAACATCGAATACCTCAACTTTATCATGTGCCCTCACAGTTAATTGACCAGGTGCTACATCAATCAATGCCCTACCCGTGGCCAAGAATGGACGTCCCAAAATGAATGGAACTTTAGAATCGGGCACAAAATCTAAGACTACAAAATCCATAGGAAAAATTAATGAACCTACTTGAACTAACACATCTTCTATCACCCCCTCTAGCCTAGCAATAGATCTATCAGCAAATTGGAGAATAACAATGGTTCATTTTGGACTACCCAACCGAAGATTTTGATATAATGACAAGGGCATTAGATTTATACTTGCCCCCAAATCACACAACCCGCGGGCATGAACACTTTGCCCAATTGTAATATGCACAGTAAAACTACCCGGATCTTTTAACTTTTTGGGTAGTCTATTTTGAATTCTAGAGCTGCACTCCTCAGTAAGTGCTACAATTTCATACTCTGTGAGCCTCTTCTTGCTAGCCACAATGTCCTTCACATAATTAGCATACTTCAGGATACCCTACAAAATGTCTACGAAAGGCAGATTAATGTGAACCTGTTTAAGGAGAGAGAGAAACTTACCGAAGCATTCATCCTCATTCTACTTTTTGAGCCTTTGTGGAAATAGAGGTGGTAATTTCTTTTGAGGAACGGGTACCTCAACATTGGAGCTTTTTACTACCTCTTCCACTTTCTTTTCTTTGGTACTTACCTCAGTATCTCTCTTCTATGGAGCTAGTTCCTCTAATTGTAACCCACTTCTACTACTTACCACATGCAGTTGCTCTGAGTTGGGTTCAGTATCACCAGGCATCCCATCTTGGGGATGCAAGTTCAGAGAATTGGCTACTTGTTTCTCTAAACTAATTTGGGACATTTGGATGTTTCTAATGTTCTCATCCTGCTTATCTATTCTAGCATTTATTTTGGTCCCTATTTCAGTCATGAGCTTTTGGAGTAGCTCTTCATTAGTCATTCCCCCTTTTGGTGCAATAGGATTTGCGCCTTGGTTAGGATTTTAGTATTGTTGGCCCGCCCCTTGAGAATGGTATTGGTTAACCCCTTGCACCTGCTTTTGGTTTTGGTTCACACCCCATGAAAAGTTAGGATGGTTTCTCCAACTAGGGTTGTAGGTGTTACCATAATTTTGCTGAACTCCACCCCTTTGCGCATTACCCACATAGTATATAGAATCCGGGTTTGCCTCACATTGCTCAGTTTCATGAGCTCCACTACCACATACCTCACACCAAATTACTGCCTGTTGTACAATGTTTACCGGTGCATGGTTTAGAGCCATTTATTTAAAATGTAAGGCCATGTTATGTTGCATTGTCTCTAATTTGGCATTTATGGCAGTAGTTTGATCTACATCTAAGATCCCCACGGCCTTTTGGGTTATGGTTCTAGGCATTTCCCTCTCATATCCTGGGTTCCCTTCGGAGAGTCTATCGAGTAAGTCAAATAACTTTTCACATATTTTAGCTAGGGCCTGTCTACCTGCTACACTATTTAGAAGTACACGAGCATTATAATCTAAACCCTCAAATAAAGTGTGAGCAAGTACCTCATTAGTTTGCTTGTGGTACGGGCAAGCATTCAACATTTGTTTGAAATGAGTCCATGATTGGTACATGTCATCCCCTTGATTTTGCCTAAAGCATAATATCTCACTCCTCAACCGTGCGGTTTTCTTGGATGGAAAGAATCGACTCAAGAACTTTCTTGCTAGGTAATCCCAGGTAGTGATGGAGTTTGGTGGTTCAGTATCTAACCAATGCTTCGCGGATCATAACAATGAGTATGAAAACAAAGTCAGCCTCACATAGTCCGATGAGACTCCAGTTGGGATGTATTTATCAGTGATCTTTATGAAGTTCCTAAGGTGAATTTGAGGATCCTCGTGACAGAGACCAGTGAATTGCCCATTAGAATGGAGGAGTTGTACAATTCCCTGTTTTAGTTCAAATCTACCCCCCGATGGAGGTTTCCTAATACTCGATGCCACATTGGCGGTGAGTGGGACTGCCACATCACGGACTGGTCTAGCGGGTACGACATGGGTACTCCTTAGTTATTCAAGTTCTCTTGGTTGTTCACATTTTCTTGATTATTATCATCATTGTTTCCCCAAACACCTAACCCCAATTTTCCTGGACGTCCTTGATTCATTTTTCTGCACTGGTGTAAAACTCTTTTGGGTTAGTTGTAAGGTTCGACAAGTTATCCCTTCTGAGCCAGACCTGAAAGTAAAGTGCCTGTAATATACAAGCTAAGCTAAAGTAATTACTACCTGAATATTCTAATGGTAGACTTAAGGAGATCAAATATAAATCAATTTCTAAGTTCCCGACAATGGCACCAAAAACTTGTTGCTCCCCAATATACACGCAAGTATACGTGGTCTCGCAAGTAATATAGATTCTTTAATAAAAGAGTTATCGTTCCCAAGGAACTTATGATCAATTTATATCTAACACTTAATTTTACAAATAAAAGTAAAAGTAACTATTTAAGAGATTGTGAATGACTTTAAAATGATGTTTCAAGCAAGTAAAAGACAATTCTAGGGTTGCAACATGTAGTGAATTTCATGTATCATATCATCGACTTAGTACTAATTTCATTTGTCAAGTTACTGGTTTATAGGGTTAATTATATGAATCGGGCTATACACCTCTCATCGCCTACTCCAATTAGCTGTCTAACTACATCGTTGAGCGGGGATAAATAGACTAACTGGTGAGCATTTATATTTCATTCTATTTCGTAACCAAGCAAGGTTTTCGTTCGGGCGTTACTCCTGAACACTAATCACCTCATTCAAATAGGTCGACTGAGCTCTCTATATTCTCTGGTCTATCTAACCTCTCCTCTATCAACTTTAAGATTAGACAATGGATTTATCTTATGGTGGACAAGAATAAAATACTAAAATAAAAATATAGAAGAAACTTATAATGACAACCAATAATTAATTCAAAAAGCCTTTAATAATCAATAATCCATTCGTAGCTACAACCCTAGAACTAAGACGTTTAGCCACTCATGCTATTAGAAAACCAAAAAATACAATTGTTCATGTGATTTTTGGAAAATAAAAGAATTAGAAAATCAAAAACTATTACAAACATGGATACTTGCTCTTACACACCCAATAAAAGTCGAACCCTAACAATGGATCCCTAAAGGTCTATTTATAAGAGTTAGAAAATTAGAGTCAAAACCTAGTACAATTAGGAATCTTATTTTAAGATTTTTTTCTTGAAAAAGTTGGGAATTTAATGGTGTGTCGCGCCTCCCATCGCGCCTGGAAAGCAGCTCTGAACTATCAACCTTGGTGTGCAGCGTCTGACAGAGCGCCAAGCAGCATGGGTGATTTTTCCCTTTGGCTCGCCGCGTCTCTCAGCGCGCCTGCAGAGCGCCTCAATACTTCAGGTGATGGCACATCGTGCCAAACAGTACGCCTGAAATGCTTCTCTGAATGTTGGCCCTTGGTACCTCGCGCCTAACAGTGCACCTGCCCCTGGGGCCTTCATACTTAGTCATTTTCTTGCATGTCTTTGCTCATTCTTTCTTCGTTCCAACTCCAATTCCTTCGAGTGTTCCTGAAACTTCTAATCATGTGTGTGAGTGCACAATCATCAGAAGTTACACAAAAAATCAAGCTAATAACTAAAGATCATTCTTTGATTTAGTCAATTCTTGGGCAAATATTGACAACTTAGGCATATAAATATGCCTTAGATCACGTGACAAACTTGGTATCAGAGCAACATCATATCCTAGGGAGTCTGCAAGCCGTGTCTAGTAGAGTCTTGTTTATAAATGTGTTGTGCACCACTTTTGATAAGCAAGAAGCTACCAGGCATGTTAGAATGACTATCCTTGTTTTGCTCACCTCGTGCTATAGAGCGGTGTCTTAAGGGTTGAGGTTTCTGGCTTATATTTGATACTTGTATGTAGATAGAGATGGCTGACACCAGACAGACCACTGCTAGCCAGGGGCTAGATACAGCTACAGGTGAGGGTACTGGCAAGGTACCATAAGTGGAGGTAGCCCATTGTGAGACCCAGGGGGAGACATCTTCTCAGCCCCCTATAGCTTCTCCACCGCTTCAGGAGCTTCCGAGGGGTACAGTACTTTCGGCTCCACCAGGAGTACCACCTCTAGTTCCTCCTATTCCATCTGATCAGGATTTCAAGATTGCAGTATGTATGTTAGCACAGTTAGTAGCTGCACAACGCCAAATAGTTGCGCCAGATGTTGTCGGACCTTTTCAAGGGCTGATGTTTGCATAATCAAGACACAACTTCCGATGCAAGTGTCTACGATCGTACAATAGTTTAGTAACCCAACCAAGGGTTGGGGTCGAGTCCCAAGGGAGTGAGCGTGAAAATTAGTGGTTAAGTGCAAAAATGCTAAAGCTAATCGTAACTAAACATATTAACGAGTAGAAACATTCTAAATTTGAGGGGGGACAAAAGAGTGTCAATTAACAATGGGGATTTTTGTCACAAGTAAGTAAAAACAACAAAATAAACATTTAAAATCTTGGGTTGCCTCCCAAGAAGTGCCTTATTTAACGTCGTGGCTCGACGCGAGTCCTTACTCACTCCCCATTGGTTGGGTTGGCCCTAGTGTTACTAGGTAACACCAATAGTTCGTTTGAGTGAAGAGGAGGCACCACATAATTCAAGTGTGTCTTGATCAGCTGGATTGATCTAGAGTGAGAGCCAACCATTTGATTCAACACTTCAATACTCTTTTTCATCTCTTCCAACAGTCGATCTTGTTTGGTGATCTTTTGGAGAATGATTTGGAGTGTGTCCTCTACTTGATTGTTCTCCCGGTCTCTAAACTGCTTCCGATAGTGAGGAGGTATGCACCTCACTTGACTCCTACACTGGTTTTCCACCTCTGTTATTTTGGTGGACAACTCGTTAAGCTGAGTTACCAATGCGGTTAACTCGAAGTCCCTCTTGACTTCTTGGCTCATCTCAGTCGAGTTGTCACCATTTCCACCAGCCATGCTTAGGGCACCTACCTACATCAACAAATTCAAAGGAAAACAAAATTAAAAATAAAGTTAGTAAACTATGATTACCAAAAGAAAAATTCATGTAAAACCACAAACTTTCACGTAACACCACTCCCCGGCAGTGGCCCTATTTTGATATTTGCGTAATCAAGACATAACTTCCGATGCAAGTGTCTACGATTGTATAATAGTTTAGTAACCCAACCAAGGGTTGGGATCGTCCCAAGAGAGTGGTTTTGAGAATTTATAGAAAAATAAAAATTTAGTTCTAACTAGTCGTAGCTAAAGACATTATCGATTAAAAACATTGTAAATTAAAGGGGGAGGGGGACACAAAAGTGTCAATTAATAATGGGGGTTTTTGTCACTAGTAAGTAAGTAAAAATAGCAAAATAAACAAGGGTTTCTAAATAATGAGAGGGTATCCTTGTGATGTAACGGGAATACGGGTTAATCTAGATTATTAGGTACATGCTTTCAATAGAAGATTCATAGAGTAATTATGACTAGGCTAGACTTTAAGGGGGATAAGCTCTCTCTCGAGCAACTTACCCCGTTTCAAGCGCGTTCCTCTCGAACACCCACTTGACGCATGAAGACCAACCTACGCCTTAACTCACTCACTCTCTCGAGATGAGTGTGTGGATATGGGACTAGGGTTCACTCTCTCGAGCTGAACCTCGTGTCGACCCACTCACACTGGCCATCAATTTAGTGGTCTTAGTTTTACGCCCTCTCTCTCGAGCAACCCAGAAACACATAAATAAACTTGTATTTGCAACTACAAATTCATTAGATTCATCCACAACCACTACAAAAAAATCACAATTAAACTACAAATAAACTGTCAGCAAGCAAGACCCAACAATTATCTTAACCCATATTCGCTAAATCACACTCCAAGAATTGGGGTTTTTAGCCACACATCAAGAGATAAAAATTTATACCTAAATGAGCTTGCATTCAAATGGGTATGGAGATTTAAGTCTTTTTACAGGCCAAGAATGAAGAATTCAAGAGACCCAACTCCAAATCTTGAAGACGAAACCCTCTTCTTCTTCAAATCTCCAAAAATCCTCTCAAGCTTAGAGCAAAAATAAAAAAGTACTAAAAATATACTTATTGTTTGATTCTATGTGAAAATTATAATAATGGTTCCTCCTTTAAAACTAAAACTCTAACTAGTATTTATAGTTTTCACAGATTTGTGCTGCAGCGGATCGTTCGAGGTCGTTAGTCGGAATCGCCGATAAACTCGGTGATTCACCCTTTGGTGTAGTTCGTCGCCGTCTTGCACCAACCTTCTGCATCATTGTGCTCTATTTCATTGGGCGACATAGTACTTCTTCACAGAACTACTCAGCAATACGCCGACTGCTCCCTTTCTCCGCCGACTTGATTTTTTCTTTCAGGGCTCAGCACACTGGAATAAAAGGTGAAGTAAGACCCTTCAGAGCCTCACCAAGTGGACTTAGAGATCCACAGGCCTTCATTTCTTTGTTCTTTTCTGCCTTTTCGTTCCTTTTTGCAACGTAGTGTCCATGCTTTCCTTCAAACTTTAAATACCTAAAACTTAAGGGTTTTCATCAGATATTGAGATAAAATAAGCATTTAATGACTCAAATTCTATCAAAATATATCCCTAAATGAGTCCAATTTATGGACTCATCAATGGCTCGAAAGTTCGAGAGTTCATGAATTTCTTGCCTTGAATCCTCCACAATTTATAGTGACAGATCACAGAGAGGACCATCAACACTTTATTGATTATCTTCATAGAATCTGTAGAGTCATGCATGCCTCAGCGACTGAGTCAGTTGAGTTAGCAGCATTTCGATTGTGGGATGTTGCATTATTGTGGTACAAAAGTTTGGAGAGATGTAGGGGAAAATATGCTTCTCTACCCACTTGGGATAGCTTTACATAAGCTTTCATAGATCACTAATTGCCTCGAGATATTAGGGATGGTTGGGTGGACAAGTTTCTGAACCTCCGACAGGGCAGCATGAGTGTCCGAGTGTACGGGCTGAGATTTGAATCATTTGCTAGATATGCACCAATATTTGTTAATACGATGCATAATATGGTGCGTAGATTTATGGGAGGGCTCGACTCAGACTATATCCATGCTTGTTCTACTGCTGCACTAAATTAAAATATGGATATCTCGCGAATTTAGGTCTTTGCACAAGGCATAGAAGATCGCTGACATCTACAATATATGAGTGAGAGGGTCAAGAGAGAGAGATAGAAGAGGGCTAGGCCCACTGGTTCACATGGAGATTTTTAGGGTGGTCTCAGACTCCGATATTTTATTAGGCCACCTAGACCTCCACCACAACAGTTCCAAGGTTGTAGATTTGATCGTCAGGGACAGTCAGGCCCAGATGAGGGTTCACGAGCATCAGGCTCTTAGCAGGAGAGAGATTTAGGCCTGGATAGGACAACCCCGCCGCGTTGCGCTACTTGCGTTAGGATGCATTTCTGGAGGTGCAGAAAGGGTTCCATAGGTTGTTATTCTTGTGGACAGGAGGGGCATGGGTGGAGAAATTGCTCGACCATAGGTCAGAGTGGTATAGGTAAGTCGACTAGGTCAGTAGTAGGTTCCTCCTCATCAACACAGTATATAGAGAGTGGACCCCAAACTTCAGTAGAAAGAGGTAGATGCGGAAGCAGAGAGGGAGAATCTAGTTATAGTAGTGGACAAAACCGTACATATTCATTTGTTGGTCGACAGGACTCAGATTCATCACCAGATATTGTGATAGGTACATTGATTGTTTGCTTCCATTATGTTTATGCTTTGATAGATCCTGGATCTACTCTGTCTTATGTTACTCCATTTATTGCGGGGAAGTTATGTATAGTAGCTGAGTAATTAGATCGACCCTTTATTGTATCTACACCAGTTGGTGAGTCTATTATTGTTAGGATAGTCTATCAAGGTTGGACGGTAGAAATTATCAACCGTCAGACCTCTGTAGACCTTGTAGTGTTAGAGATGGTCATGGACTGGTTAGCGTCTTGTTAAACTAATGTTGAGTGCCGACAAAGATTGTTAGATTCTACATTCCAAGAGAGGTAGTTCAGGAATGGAAAGGTGATACAGTAACGTCAAAAGGTAGGTTTATTTCCTATCTTAAGGCGAGGAGGATAATTACTAAGGGTTGTATTTATCATCTTGTTCACGTTCATGATATAGCTACATAACCACTTACTTTTCAGTCTATTCAAGTAGTAAATGAGTTTCTAGATGTATTTCCAGACGAGGTCCATGGTATCCCTCCAGAACGGGAAATTGATTTTGCTATCGATATGCTACCAGGTACACAACCCATATATATCCCTTTTATAGAATTGCTCCTTCGGAGCTAAAGGAGTTGAATGATCAGCTAAAAGACTTACTGGATAAACGTTTTATTAGGCCTAGTGCTTCACCATAGGGTGAATGCGTCAGTGTTATTCGTAATGAAGAAAGATCGCTCACTAAAATTGTGTATCGCTTACCGACAACTGAATAAGGCGACTATAAAGAATAAGTATCCCCTTCTGAGGATCGATGACTTGTTTGATCAATTACAAGGTGCTGAGTGCTTCTCAAAGATTTATTTAAGATCAGGGTACCACCAGATACGAGTTCGGGAGAACGACGTTCCAAAGACAACTTTTAGAACCAAATATGGACACTTTGAGTTCTTGGTAATGTCTTTTGGATTAACTAATGCCCCAGCAGTGTTCATGGACCTGTGAATAGTATATTCAGGTCGTGTCTAGACTTGTTTGTGATTGTATTTATTGATGATATTTTGGTGTATTCACATTCAAAAGTTGAGCATACAAATCATCTACGAGCAGCTCTTCAGGTTCTTCCAGAGCGAGAACTTTATGCAAAGTTCTCTAAGTGTGAGTTCTGGTTGGAATCTGTAGCTTTCTTAGGCTATATTGTATCAGATGCAGGCATTGAGGTTGATACATAAAAGACTGAAGTCGTAAAGACTTGGCCCAGACCCATGACTCTGACTGAGGTTCGTAGTTTCTTAGTGTTAGCTGGGTACTGCAGAAAGTTTGTAGAGGGGTTTTCTTCTCTTTCAGCACCATTAACTAAGCTAACTTAAAAAGCAACTAAGTTCAAGTGGACTGAGGCTTGCGAGCATAGTTTCCAGGAGCTGAAGGACTGGTTAACATCAGCACCAGTTCTAGCATTGCCAGATAGTTCAGAAGGCTATGCGGTGTACTGTGGTGCTTCTGGTGTTGGGTTGGGATGTGTTCTAATGCAACATGATAATGTTATCACATATGCTTCAAGGTAGTTGAGAAAGAATGAGAAGAACTATCCGACCAACGATTTAGAGTTGGCTGCAGCTGTGCATGCATTAAAGATCTGGAGACATTATTTGTATGGCCTTCATGTTAACATCTTTACAGATCATAAAAGCCTTCAATATATATTTAGACAGAAGGAGTTAAATCTGCGACAATGTCGATGGCTTGAGTTACTGAAAGACTACGACCTGGATATTTTATATCATCCAAGAAAGGCGAATATGGTAGCTGATTCCCTCAGTCAAAGATCTATGGGTAGTTTATCCTATTTAGGTTTTACGAAGCGTGATCTAGCGCAAGAGCTTCATCAATTAGCTAGCTTGGGAGTCAGATTATTAGATGCAGAAGATAGTGGGGTAACAATTCAGGACACAGCTGTATCGTCTCTAGTTGTACAAATAAAATCACGGTAACAAGAGGATCCTAGCTTAGAGCAGCCTAGAACTAAGGCTCAGGATCAACAATCTTTAGCAATCGATATAGCAGGAGATGGAGTCATTAGATATAGTGGTCGATTATGTGTTCCGAATGTTGCAGGGCTTCTACATCGGATTATGAAAGAGGCACATCATTCTAGTTATTCTATTCACCCTAGTTCGATGAAGATGTACCATGATATTTAGGAGATCTATTGGTGGCATGGGATGAAGAAGGACGTTGCTGAGTTTGTGGCACAGCACCCTAACTACCTACAGGTGAAGGTCGAGCAGCAAAAGCCCATTGGGCTAGTTCAGGAGATAGCCATTCCTTTGTGGAAGTGGGAAGCAATTAATATGGATTTTATTACAGGGTTACCCCGATTGCATCGCAAATTTGACTCTATATGGGTAATTGTTGATAGACTAACAAAATCAGCCCACTTCTTACCAGTCAGGACTACTTTTAAGGCCGAAGACTATGCAGGGTTCTATATTAGAGAGATTGTTAGGCTACACGGTGTCCCAATATCTATTATCTCTGATAGAGGAGCACAATTTACCGCCAACTTCTGGAAGTCCTTCCAGAAAAGACTGGGGACACAGGTTAATCTTAGTACGACCTTTCACCCTCAGACAGATGGCCAGGCTGAGCACACAATTTTGACACTCGAGAATATGTTATGGGCGTGTGCACTAGACTTCAAGGGAAGTTGGGATGACTACTTGCCTCTTATTGAGTTTGCATACAATAATAGTTATCATTCCATCATCGGGATGGCACCTTATGAGGCTTTGTATGGGTGAAAATGTAGGTCCCCATTGGATGGTTTAAGGTAGGTGAGTCAGAGTTGATTGGACCCGACTTAGTACACCAGACAGTAGAGCAGGTTAAGCTCATTCAAGAGAGGTTGCTAACATCTCAAAGCCGATAGAAGTCATACTCAGATGTGCAACGAATGAACTTAGAGTTTTGTGTCGATGACTGGGTATTCTTAAAAGTCTCTCCTATGAAGGGTATTATGATATTTGGAAAAAAAGCCAAACTTAGTCTAAGATTCATTGGGCCATACCGAATCCTTCGGATGGTAGGACGGGTGACTTATGAGTTATAATTGCCTTCGGGGCTAGAATCTGTTCATCCATTTTTTCATGTATCGATGCTAAGAAAGTGCGTAAGAGACCGTTCTCGGGTTATCCCAGTTGAGAATGTTCATATAACAGAGGAGTAGTCCTACGAGGAAACTCCAATTGCCATATTAGATCGGCAGGTCCGTAAATTGAGTACCAAAGAGGTGGCTTCGGTTAAAATATTGTGGAGAAACAATAATAGAGAAGAGGTGACCTGGGAAGCTGAGGATGGCATGAGGTCTAAATATCCTCACTTGTTTCATACCCCAGGGTGATGGCATATCAGTTTATATCAGTGCAGTGAGGTTAGATACTAATCTATTTGTTTATATTGTTCCTTATTAGTATTGTTGTTGTGGTTGTATATTTGCTCTCACTGTTATTGCGGAGCTATAGTGCTTAGCTATTTATGTCATCATGTGAGACGCCGAGGTTAGAATTTGTGCGTTTCATGTTCCTGGATAGTAACATTTACAAAGGATACTCTACCTAAATTTTGGAAACTCCTAAGGACTTAACCGCATGACTCAATTTTTTTTCATTCGAGGACGAATGTTTCTAAGGGGGGGAGGATGTAACACCTCGACTTTTCAAAACGTCTAAATTAACTCGTATCTTCGTGGAAAGACAAAGAGGGTGGGTAATAAATTAAGAATGATGTGGTATGTCATATTTTAAGTGTTAAACGGTTGATTTTCATGTTTTGAAGTTAGGTAAGTGGCAAAATAAAAGTTGGCAAAAGTTATCGTAAGTTCCTTTTCAAAGATTTCTCTAAAATTTGGGTCAAATGTCTTGGATGTTTTCTCCAAATATATGAAGATCTAGAAGTACTATCACCCATTAAATCGAAGGCCTACGAGTCTAGTTTCCAACGCATAAAATCTTGTATTCAACCGACATTGGAGTAAGCAGTTATGAGGGTTTTACTACGGACTGCCGGGGCAAAATCTGGGTTGGGTAAAAAATGTGGTATGTCGGCTTACTCAACGTTTTAAGCCATGGAAACATTTATTTTCACTTCCAAACCAGAAAGAAAGCTTAAGAGAGGGTTCCTATGGAGTTCTTGCATGATGAAGGTTAGTTTTTGACAATTTCTACCATTAAAGGTTGCCCCCGTGCCTAGAAACATGATCTCTACACATGGCAATCATTTTTCCCTTCTATTAGCTACGTTTGGAGCTAGTTTTTGCAGATATAAATTTGTAGTTATTGGTGTTTCTTCAAGGTATCATCTCGATACTCTTTTATGATTGTTTTTATGAATTTCTACGGACATTTGGACAAGTTGGGGCAATATGGCAAATATGCCGATTTAAGATTAATTATGAACTGTTTATAGGTGCGTAGCAGCTGTGTATATATAATTTTTTGTGAAGCTTAGGACATAAGGAATAACTTTCGTGATGGAACTACGGTCTTTTGAGCGTTCATTGGAAATGTATGTTAACGCTATTCCCTTCGTTCGACATGTTTCCTTAGAGCTTGGGAGTGATATAATAGGGTAGTTAATGTTGGTGATCTTGTAGATGTAATTGTGAGTGGTTATAAACCCTCATTTTAGGGACTCATAATCTATTAAGAACGACCCTAAGTTAGGAACGACTTGGAGATTATTCATATATATTGTTTATAGCTAAATTGCTCGCCTTTAGCCTATTCAATTGTTTGTTGTCGCCCTTGGGGCTATTGTGGTTAGTTGTTGAGCTATCAACTACCTATAGGGGGTATGATGTTGTCTAATAGGACTATGTTATTGCCAAAGAGGGCTATGTGTTGCCCACAGGGCTATATTGATGCCAAAGAGTGTTATGTGTTTCCTACGGGGCTATTTTGACGCCCAAGAGGGCTATGTGTTGCCTACAGGGCTATGTTGATGCAAAAGAGGGCTATGTGCAGCCCACAGAGCTATGATGTTGCCTAAGAGGGCAATGCGCTGCCTACGGGGCTATAGCGTTGCCAAAAAGGGCTATGTGATTTCTTACAAAGACAAGGGGCTACCGATAGGGGTATGTAGATTGATTTGGCACCTTCTAGGCTTATGGGGGCTTGATGACACCTAATTTTGGACGTCCACAATACAAATTGATCATCGAGCTTCTTAAATTCCAAACGATTTCAAATAATTGACTTTATCAAATTCAAAAAAAAAATTAGTTATTTTTAAATAGTTTTGTCACTTTTTATAATTTTTAAATAATATACATGTTTTACATAATTATGTATATTATTAGTATATTTTATGATTATTCGAAAACCATCTCAAAAATATTTTGTTAAATATTTGGTTAATTAGTTTAGTTATACAATAGTTTAAAATTTAAATTATTTAGTTTATATTTAAGTTAACTATTTTATTTCGTTAAGTTTAAGAAGCTCATTAATTAATCTTGTTTAAATTCGTCTTGATTAAGATTTGGCCGAATTTAACTAATTAGCTCAATTTGGTTATACTCTTAAATTCAATAGACCAATTGCAATTCACTTGGACCTATTCCTAATTCTTCAGCCCGCAATTCTAGTTTCTATTTGATTCCACCAGCCCACCCGTTCAACCGAGCCGGCCCAATTTCTAGTCCAAAGAAGACCCCAAAAATGACTTCAACGTTCCCAAGCAATCAACGCTCACAAGCGGCGTTAACAGTAGCAGCTTCCAACGTTCACAACGATCACGCAGCAACAAGAAAACAACTTCAAGCGAGACAGAACAGTAGACGACGAGTTCACGGAAAATTCACAGCGAAGAACGAGTACAATCCAATACTCAGTACTCGTTGTTGTCTTCCTCATTAGCCTCGACAATCCATACGTGGGCAGTGCTAGGTGGATAAATCTCCATCCTCGAGCATCCTTTCTCCAAAATCAGGCGTCTCTCCTCAACAATCCGTTATGGTACTATTGCTAGCCGTTTGAGGCTTATCTCCCAACGAGATTCGAATTTTGAATTTGATTTTACCCGTTTTGCCCTCATGTTCTCCCCCCTAAATCAACCTTATTCTTCATCTACTTAAGGTCGTTTTGTCTTTATTTTTGGGGTTGGGGTTAGCTTACAGAGAGTTGGGAAATAGAGGGGTTATTTTCTTTTATTGATAGGCAGAAAACAGAGAAAGGGTTGAGTTTTTTATTCTTCTTTAGACTTTACCTCTAAGAAAAACAACATATAAAGAACACATAGTAATAGACTTGAGAGGGGAAAGTTCCGAGTTCTGGTTTTCTTTTCTGAAACTCTCATCGAAGCTTCTTCATCGGAATCTTTTAGTGCTGGTGGAATCGTGTTCAACATCTCGAGTTCAGTTCGCTGTCCCAAGAAAGGTAACTTCACTTCCTTTTGTATTGTATCACAATGTTGTGTATTGTATGTTCCATGTTTGGTGTAGAATCTGATGTTAAATGTACTTGGTTCCTAGTTTTACTGCTTTCTTTATCGTTGCCTGTTTTGTGAATTTCTGGCTGTAACATGAATCTCATTGATTAAGTCTCTTCGACATTATGTTGATAGATCAGCTGGTTCGATGTTGTATGTGTATAGCTAGCTAGATCTCAGCTTCGTTTTGTTTGATATGATTTGGGATCATTTAATTTCGACTTCTAATGCATTAGCTATATAGTTCAGTTTCCTCATTGTTTACTCATTGTCTTGGGTCTCTTTTCTGTTGTTTGATTCAACGTTATAAACTCTCACCAATGCTAGCGTAATCTCATAGTATTTATCTATGTTCTTGCTCGACTTGAACACTGTCCATTTAGCTCTAATTCCTCTTAACCTTAAGCATGTTTTCAATAGTTGTGAAGTAATATATAGTTCCTATACTTACTTTAGTAATCACTGGCTCATTTCTTTCTTCCTGTCATATGCTTAATCCAATGTTATAAGTGGTTAAAGCCTATTGGAGCCTTGGGGGTTCAGAGATTGCTTTTCTTCGAATATGTATTTCGTTCTCTTTAAGTTTGCTATATATGAGGCATTTTCTTGGCATGAACTTTGCATTTTAGATTGGGTTAATGGGTTGTGTTATCTAGAAAAGATATGCTTTCAAGTTAAAATCAGATTAGTAGTTATTGCTTGCCTTAATGTGTTCCATGTCTTTCAAGTGTTGGAATTTGTCAAATCTTTTTTTTTCTCCAATAACTCATTTACGCCTCCATGAGATTGTGTCAACCAGATGTTACCTTTTCCATTTCTTTTAAGTTAAAGATTAGGTGATCCTGGTTTCAATTTTGTGTTTTTCCCTTTTATTGTTTTATTTTTGCTTCATGATTTAAACTGTTTGTTGTTCATATAAGTCAGAATCTGCTAAGTTGTGTTGGTAAATTAGATATTGCTGTATGTGAACTCATTTTTTTTATTTGCGAAATATGCTATCTCTCTTTGTGATTATTTTTGGTTCAAAGGTCGAATCCTCGTAATTGTGTCGAGTGTAGTATATGTTCTCATTTTAGTACTTTGCTGAAACTGATTTGTTTACACCAAGTGTTCATGGTTACAAATTTCTTACAAACATTGTATATGTGTTCCCTATTGTGGTAGTTGTGTTAATAAATGAAATGAGCTTATTTTAGCAATTTGATGGTGTATTACTGTGTGAGTAATTTTTCTTGATTTGGGAAAATGGTTGGTCTTGTTACATGCTAGAAATCAGTGAGCATCATTTGGTAGATTTTTTTTATTTATAAAATGGTCTTGTTCTTTGAATGTCCTTGACAAGTTTCTTGTGTTATGTGTGTTTACTTAAAAATCTTAGATGTTGCCTAAGAGTTTTGTTTACTGTGACAATTGGGTGTTTAATGTGTCTTGCTTATTTTAAATTAATATGTTACAGTTGGGCTGTCATCCTAAAAATAAAATAAAATAGTCCATGTGATTAGTTTACATCTAGTTCATTGTCGTGTAATTGTTATCTTTCAACGTATAATCAAATAATGCATGTTTGTTTCCCTAAAATGACTCTCAAATCTCATTATGCCACTTCCCTTTGTTCCATTTTATTTTTTAGAAGCCAACAGTTAGTCAGTTATTAATTTTTCCCTAATTTTATTTTATTTGCTAATCCTTATCATCTTTATTGTATGAGCTCCCTCGGATTGAGTCATTTGGACTCCACATGTTCTTCCCTTGCATTTCGAGAGAGTCGTGAAGGCTCAAATTCCACCTTTATTGAGTCTACCAGCTCATAGAAATCGAAGAACATGTCTCGAAAATTGACGTACAAGTGTTTGGAGCTGATATATGAAAACGTATGCACTAGTATACACCTAGTATCTGCGAAAGCGAGGAAATGGGACTAAAGGCCCCGAATTTCGATTTTGTATTTTGTTACTTTGGGCCTAAGCCCATATGTCTTGCTTATTACTATTTTGCTAATTTAGGACAGGTGGAAAATTGGGCCAAAATCCCAAAGAAATCATTTCTGCTTTTAATGCTAGTTGTTAGGAAAGGTGCTTAATGGGCCAAATGCCCAAAACATAAATTAGGCCCAAGTACTGGCCCAGGAGGACAGAACTAGACTTGGGCCCAAATATTTCTTCCCTTTATTTCCTTGTTTATTTGTTATTGTGTTTTATTTGTTTAATTAATTTTAAGGTTCTTCTCTAATTCAATTCCCCAAAAGATGAACCAACTATATCTTTTAAAATAAAAAACAATTCTATTTTATTTTACTTGACTTTAAAATATCTAGTTCTTAAGTAATATCCTTATATTATCTCTCTTTCCCTTTAAAAATATTTTCAAGTGTTAAGTGTTATCTCTTCAAACAGAGTTTGCTTTTATTTTAAAAAAACAATTAGCCAAATAGTTAATAATGGGATAACCGCATATTAGCGGGCATTTCGGGTGCTTCCAAACCCTTCCCAAAATGCTAATATGAACCTCGAACCCCTTTATTATTTTCAATCGATTTTTGTTTTAATCTTTTGAAAAAAATTGTTTTCTTAATTTTCCTTTAAAAATTAAGTGGCGACTCTTAAAAGTAGTCTTGATCCATTTTTAATTAAAATAGAATGACTACTCTGCTGGAGACTTGAATGGTTTCTAACCTTAAAATTAACTTATTTGGCTATTTGTCTAAATTGTTTACTTCTTTCAATTCTTGTAAATTATGAACTGTTGCATTCATGACATTTTCCTATATGTATGTATAGTATATTAAAGAACGGTTTTACGTAATCGCAACCAGACTTTTTTATACTCAACCCTTTTCAGAATGATTGACAATTTATTGGTTCGTCATGCGTCCAATGTTTGTCGTGAGTTCCAGCCTATGTTGTCCACTTGGGTTCCCTGTCTTTCAAAAGCCACTCTTAGTCAACTAGCACAGAGCGAAACCAAATCCCAATTTCTAACGCATTTTGAACTAAGTCGACCCAACACCCAAGGCGTGTTGGGCCCATTAGAAGCCCACCTTGTGTCTATTTGGCCCATTTGCCAATAAAAAGACAATCATACTTATCTATTTAAATTTGAAAGATGTATACGTTGTTTAGGAAAACATTGCCTCTTGGGGTTGGGAGTTTAGTTGTTTGTTCGAGTCAAAGAAGGATCAAATTACCATTGCATCTGAATATATTTCTGAGATGGCAAGAAGCTCAAGAACGAATGACCTTTCATGGAAGCCCCTGCGTGGGATTGATTATTTTGTATCACTTTTCCCCTATTATGTATCCCCACTCAGTTTATTCATAAAATTTGTATAAATTTGACTTTTGGGGAAATGGAATGTTTCAAATGACGTATACATCAATCAAATCGCTAGGCCTACCCTTGGCACATAAGGGTCACATATCTAATTAAAACGCGTAGTAATTGTTTATGTGTTATAACTGCTTGTGTGAATATGCTGCTTTATTTGACGATATTCTAGCTCACTTCTCTTCGAATTGTTTTTAGAACTCTTAAGCACAAATATCAAGTTACTATCAAAAGTGCGTCCAATTATTCTTTGAGTCTTTAGTTTCCCAACAAAATTCGAACTTCAATTTTGAAATTTCACTTTCTCATTTCAGAAAAAAGGTTAACCCTTTATTGTAAATCGAAAAGGAAATCAAGTGGGTCAAACTACATAGGACTTGAATTATCTTTTGTGAGATACGTAGGCAGCCTTTCAAAGTTTGGTCCCCATTTTGAGAATCTCCATCTTCTTCAACTCTTACAAAGAAATTAGAGTTACATCTCACTCAAAAATCAGAAGTACGACAATGAAAGATACGATCGACTTTGTCCCGACTCAAGTAGACATTTTCGATTCACTAGGCTTAAAATAAAATAGACAAATTCCTGTCTATTTAGTAATTTTTCTATATATGTGGGCTAGTTTATCTTCATATGAAGCAACTCTTATGTGTTTACAGTAATGTGTGTGATATTTTATATTAATTATCATCGACACAGACTAACACATTTGTCTTTGAGTTGTTTTTCTTTGTCAGGTACTCAAAACTGATATGTGTTCAGAAAAGGGACGAACATCCATACTTCACAAGGTCTAAAGATCCCAAAGATTCCTTCCCCTACCAATGTTTGTCAAAAGGCAAAGAAAAAGTAGTTGAAAATGTTGAGAGTACTGATTTGACCGAAATTATTGTGAAAGACCCCATCATTGCTTAACATAACAAGTTGATTGCACAATTGTTCCGATTGATAGCTGAAATGACGGCTTAAATGGATAAGACCTGAGATTTGACAAATTGAGATATCATTGCCAACACTCCTACTCCAAACAGCGAAAGGCCTACACTCTATTTTCCGATTTTGGATCCATCATCCAAACATTTTCCAAGCAATTCAACCACCGCTACGATTCCAATACCTCCCTTCATCGACTTAACCACCCTTAATCCACACCATGCTAGTTCCTCACACCAAAAGTCACCTACTCCTCAAAATCCAAATACCAACATTTTCCATAATTTTCCTTCGGTCCATCAAACCCCTACTCAAATTGTCCAAAATCCACCTACCACTCAATTCATACCTCTAAAAATTGCATTTCATCTTCCAATATTGCCAGAATCATACCCTCCATTTACTACAAATTTTGAACTCGAACATTTTCAGAAAAAGGAAAAAGTGTGGAAGGTCATAAGTGGAAAAGTTGACCAAAGAATCAGAGAGGATGTTATGAAAGCAATGAAGGACGTTCAGTACATCCCATACATTATGGGGTTGAATTATGAAGATTTGTGTCGTCATCCACATTTGGAGCTTCCAGAAGGTTTTCAAGTACCAAAGTTTGATACATTTAGTGGAGTTGAGAATCCATTGACTCATTTGAGGGCTTATTGTGACCAATTTATTGGAGTTGGGAAAGATGAGGCTTTGTTGATGTAACTCTTTAGTCGAAGTCTAAAAGGAGAAGCATTGGAATTGTGTATTTCAAAAGAAATCAAGCAGTGAGCAAGTTGGAAAGCTTTGGCTAAAGACTTCATTGAAAGGTTTGGTTACAATGTAGAATTCATTCTCGATCGATACTCTTTGGAGAGAATCAAATAGAATTCTACTAAAAGCTATCGAGAGTATGCCTACCATTGGAGGAGAGAGGCTGCAAGGGTTAGGCTTCCCATGACTGAGAAAGAAAATATTGAAGTCTTTGAGCGCAATCAAGAGCCAGAGTACTACAATAGGATGTTGCTCATTTTAGGAGAAAAGTTCAGTGAGATAGTCAAAATTGGTGAAACTATATAAGACGGTCGCAAGACCAGAAAAATCATCCGAATGACTCCACAAGATGACTCTCAGGACCATTGAGGAAGAAGAGGGAAGATGTCTCCTCTATCTCATTTGAATCAAGCCAAAAATCAAAGAGGCATGCCGGTCTCAATGGTCGAAAGTCTTTACCATCCAAACCCTACCCTTTAGCTTCACAAAATCCTCACTCCATCCAACCATATTACCAAGCTCCACCACCATATTATCAAAATTACCAAACTCCACTACCAAATCATCCAAATTACCAAGATCCATTACCAATTACCCAAATGCCCCTCATAGCTACCAAGCTCCACCATACCAAAATTTCCAAACACTAACAACTACTCGCCAAAATCCTCCCAGTTACCGCCAAGTACCTCCATTTTCATGAAATAATTACAATCTTTCTTGTCAAGAGTTTCTGAAGAAACCTTCTCGAGTCTTTACTCCTTTGGTTGAAAGTCAAATCCTACTCTTTGAGAGATCGAAAGTAGCTGGTCTGATACGAGCAATTGATCCAAAAATGTCAATGTTAATTCTAGACTTTATAGGCCTGATCTTCATTGTGCTTACCATTCAGGAGGTGTTGGACATACCATTGAGGATTGCATCAACTTGAAGCATAAAATCCAAGATTTGATTGATCAAAGAATTGTCACCATTCAAGATGTCACTTCCATTGACAATAGTGATTCACTGTTGAATCGTGAAGGATTCACCGTTAATATGATTGACCAAAAGTCTCAAGCACCTCTCCATCGAAATGCCCGAAACTATCGTTAAATGCCTCCTCCTCAACAAGGCCATTATGATCCTCCTCGTCCACATCTTGAGAAGAATTCTGCTTGAAATTTAACTCCTCTCATTGAAAGCCTAATGAAGTTGTTTGAGTGATTAAGTGTGGAAGGTTTTATTCATCCAGTTGGGCCCAAGCTGTTGATACTAGCTCTAAATTATATCGAGCTGATCGAAGGTGTGCGTATCATTCCAACAGTGTTGGGCATGATACTGATGATTGTATTAATTCAAGGCATAAGATACAGGACTTGATCGACGAGAGGGTGGTCACTCTCCAGACCACCACACCCAGCGTCAAAAGTAATCCTCTACCGAACTATCGAGACGCCACTATCAATATGATAGAGGCGGAGGATGGGTGGTGCATGGTAATGACGATAGTTCCGGCTGGTCCCGACTACCTTGAGAAAATTGTAGCTTCTCCAAGCGTAAGTAAGAAACTCAATTTTACGATCACGACACCCCATCAAAATTTTGCTTTAGTGTCAAGAGAGGGTCAGAACAAGAAGGGGATTAATCAGGTTACACCAAAGTCTTTGCCTCATTTATGTCAGTCCTTTCTGGTAGAGGCATATGCCAATGATGAAGGTCTTGGAGAAGGAATTGGGATTCTTTGTGAAGAAGGTGATGTTGTATCTTAAGAAGATGATCGAAACACCAAGCATACGAGATGCCGAGCCAATGGAGCAAGTTCTAAATTGGACTTTCACTCCGCTCTTGATTCCTCATTTATCTCGATAGATAAAGATGAATCTTATGCTATTTCTAAAATCTGGGGTAGTCTGAATGAGTCCCGGAACCCACTGTTGTGTTATTTTACCTAATTATTCTCTCGTAATGTTTTGAAAAAGGGAAAATGGCTCATGGTCATAGCCGAAGTTCATATTTCCTTATTTTCAATGAAAGCCTTTTCTATTGTGAAAATTTATTTTGGTTGCTTTAATTTTTCTATCTAACAGTCTTTATTTTTGGTTTCAATACAAATATTATTATTTTAAAAAAAATCTGTCAATATCATGTCATGTCAGAAGCTGAATGAACAAAATGAGGTAGATGAACATGAGTTTGAAGAGCATGACGAGGAGATCATGATATTCAAACACCTTGTCAAAGATTTGAAACAGTTCAAGAATCAGGAGAAGTCGAATCTGGATGAAATAGAAACTGTAAATCTTGAAAAGGATGACTATATCAAAGAAGTCAGAATCAGGGTCCTATTACACCTAAGGCCAACTGCAATTCACCAAACCAAGGTTTATCTCTAAGAGAAGCTCGGAAAAGAGAACTCAACAGTTTGGAACCCTTTCCCCTTTTAATATAATAATAAGGGATATCCCACCAGCAGTCTTCTCTTCCTATCGAAAAGAGAGTGGACAGAGCATCTTTCCAATATCAAAGATCTATTAAAGCCCATTTGAAATGAAGACCCCTGCTCTGCTTTCAAACTTTAAATAGAAGATACATCGATGCATTTATTTTATCACATGTCGTGGTTGAACATAGACATTCATCTCAAGTTTCCAATCAGAGAAAATGCTATCAAGAGTTATTATATTTGAAGATTCAGAGTTTCTTTTATTTCTTTCCTTGTAATCACATCATTTCTTTGTAATCGTCTTATGTTCTATAGTTAGAAAATTATTTCTTGTAATAAACTACGTCTGACCTGAATTCTCAAAAATGAGATACGTAGGCGGCCTATGTCAGCCTTGGTCACCGTTTTATTCCCTTTTAATATTTCCTTGTATCTGAATTACGTTCGACCTGAATCCTCAAGAATGAGATACGTAGGCAGCCTATGTCGGCCTCGGTCGTTTCCTTAGCTAAATTCTCCTAATTTTGTTAATCCTTGAGAGGAGAAACTATGTTTGACCTGATTCCTACCTCAACGAGATACGTAGGCGCCACATTGGTTCGGTCATATCTCCCGTAATATTTCTATTTTTCTTTACAATAGAAACTGGGACAGAATTGTAGAGAGGGACTCGAAAATTCTCAAGTAGAGGATGTCTCCAATAAGTCGAGAGATACATTGAGATTTGCAACTGGGACAGAATTTTTGAGAGGGTCTCAAAAATTCTACAAGTCTTATATGAACAGTTCAAGATACTCCCAGACATCTAACTGGGACAAAAAAATTTAGGATGACCTCAAAAATTTCTTCAAGCATCACTAGAAGTTTGTAGTCAAGTTTTAATATTTCGAGCATGATTAGAAGTTTAAAACTAACGTCAAATAATCTCTGACATTGTTAAATTTCATAGTCAACTTCAACAATCTCCCGCGTCGTTGGATTTTGGAGACAACTACAAAACTTCCTGATTATAGTAGATTTCGGGAGGACCGTGCCAGAAATTTCCCAAGCTTTAAATATTTTTGATTTCTCCAGAATGAGCTATTTGACACACCTAAGTTCCGAACCAACGATGTTCATTTAAGTTTGACGTGACATGATACTTGGCAGTGTAGTTAAAGGAGTGCTTGAGCCCTGAAGTGAGGCTCAAAACGTGTTGTGCGCTTCGCCTCGCTTTATGTGCGCTTTAGTGTCATCATCAAGATTCTAAGGCAAACTTTTCCTAGCCAATGAGCCTCTTCTGAAGAAGTGAACACTAAAAATTGATATTTCACTTTATCAAAAAACTTTTCAATTTATTTGGTCATATATTTGTCATTCATATTTATAATTATTAGTCTTAGACTAAACATATATGGTTCTATTTTTTTCTTCCTTTGCGCGTTTTTCATTAAAGCCCACACTTTATTTGCGCTTTGCACTTAAAGCCCCCACGGACCTTAGAGCTTTTTTGCACTTTTCGCCTTTGATAACACTTCGAGCAGGTCATGTGGAAGCAAACAAAGAAGAAGTTACAAATTAAACAAGACTACCATATATATTTAGTTTTATATGTATATGTTTGCCTGCAAATGGTCTGACTTAAAAAGGGAAGAAAAGAATGGAGGTTAGATAATCGGATCAGAAATATGTGAGAAGCATATGAAGTTTAGTCTCTGTTAAAAAATTCACCATAGTAAGGGTTATGACTGATAGTGCACCATGTAAAATAAATAGAATCATTTTGAGTCTAAGTCCAAAAAATAGTGCACAATGTGAAAGAAATAGAATCATTTTGAGTTTAAGTCCAAATAATAGTGGATTGTTGTGAGCCTTTTTCCTTTACAATACATTAGGACATTTTTATGACCTTTTCGTTCAGAGTATGACTTTAACAACTCTCATATAACTCATTTATCTTGTTTTTGTAGAAAAGAAGAAGAAATCCTATTTTTCACACAAGAATTATATATTTTCATTATCAAATTTTAATGCTCATAAGAACTCTTGGATATCATTCGGGAGATTTCTTGTTCTTTTTCTCTTTTCCTTTCATAAATGTACATGTTACAAATACTTGCAGACACGTCTTTAGATTTGTGTAAATTTAATTTGTATCACTTAAATCTTGATGTAAAATCAAATTAGATGATATGAAAATTTTCAAAATAATGCAATTGACATATTTCAAACAGCTAAATATCTTCCTGATTATGAATGCATGTTCATTAGAATTATTTTTTTACAACTTCCTCTAATCTCATTTTAAAGATGTAGCTGATTGATTCCCATTTATATCATTTTACTGGGAACTGAAAGACAAGGTAAATGGCTTGAACATGCAAAGGTAAAAGATCATCTTCAAAAAAATAATCTATGGATTTAAAAAAATAAAATAACAAGTACTACATAATCTTTCAATGTTACTTTAGTGTGTATAATAAATAACAGTAAGAGTCTTGTTTTCTTTGAATTCATAGACTTGCGAACATTATCAAATGTTTAGTTGGGCATTTCACTGATTAGACACTTAAAAGGATTACAAATTGTATAATTTGAGAATTTTACGAGAGTTGTCAGTTGAAGGAATATTAAAGTCAAGTGATTTAGAGAATCTACATCTCTTAAGTCTTCAAAGAAGAGGGAGTCGATCGTTACTAAAATCCTCTTTGAAAACAGAGAAATATTAAATATAATTCTATATCTATATTGCATAGAATTTACTAGCCCGTTTTAACTTTACTATTTTTAGAAAGAAAATTAAGTAATCCATTTGCATAAGCTGCCGTTCAAGTAATAGAAATGCACTAAATGAGGTGAATTTGAGAAAATGACGGACCTCACACAGTGTACTAGGTCCACATAAATACTCTTTTTGACTGTCACTCTCCATATCTCGTGGTCTATAGTTGAGGGGTTAACGACAACTGTCCATAATACCCCATAATTTATGTGTTAAACTGGAAAATGTGAATAGTTTAGGGAGTTTAGAGGTATTAACTCAAACGAAAATCACACTTAGGTTTTTCTTTTTGCATTTATAAAAAAAAACAGGCAGTATAGTAAAAAAGGAAAAAATGTAAAGATTTTTTACCAGAATCAATTTATAGGTGGATGACATTTCCATTTCCATTTGACCAAGATTTCGTATACAACTCTCACTCCTCATCAAAGCACACTAACATCCCACAATTTTCACCCAATATTTTTTGCGCACACCGAAGTGAATAAACAATCTAAAGGTATGTCCTAAATCTCTCTATCTTATCTACTTCTTACATTCTCTAAGGTTGTTTTTTTGATTAATTCTTTACTCATGTCGGATCTTGATTCCAAAAGTTATTGTGGGTGTTAAAGGAATTCAGTGTACACCTTGTGGAATTCTTTTCTCCTTTTTCTAGCTATTTGGTTTTTGCCCATACAAATCTGAATTCAAGGTTCTCCAAATTTGCATTTCAAATATTAGGAATTTAGTGTGGTAAGATAAAATGTGTGTTTTCTTGTTATTAGCATTTAACTCTTTGTCAAGGTTGGTTTTCATTTACTGAATTTTTATTTTGTTTGAATAACGATTCAATTTGAGTCCTGCAATCAAGAATGTAGCTTATTTTGATGTTTTTACAGACTTCTCATCGTTAACCAAAAAATTTGTAACATCATTTTTTGACCTGCATAGGTTTAATACAAATGGTTCTTTGGTTATTCCGTCGTTTCTTTTCTCAAAAAGAGATTTGGATTTTGAGGCATCTAACATATAAGCTCCATATATAGAGGATAAGTAGTTTATAAGAGAGAGAAGATTGGTGTACGTTTCATATCAGCTGCTAAAACTCTAATGTTTGTTCCCTCTCTACGGAAATCAGTCGGCAACTAGCACTTTAGAGGCAAACATCACTCATGCTTCATTTGTTTGCACTTAATGGAGGTCTTAATCTGAATTGTTCAGATTTAAATAATTAAGTGCATTTGTTTGTAAGACTTGTATCTTAATCATCAGATTCAACCCATTAGGTGTAGTTGTTTTTGTTTTGTTTAAAACCACTTAATGAATCTTATTAGGTATGAATGAATTACATCTATAACATAATCTTAATATTATTCAGACTCGTTTAAAATAACACTCTTTATTTCACAAAACCTTCCATGCCTCTTGCTTCTCTTCTCCGCCATGTTTTCACACTTCTCCCCCTCCTTGCTCAAGCATATACCAATCTTTTTATTCTTGAATTGGTAAGTTTTTATAATTTTTATCGGTATTTTTTTCTAGAATTTTTTATATTCACAACATTTTTGGGTGTATTAATGTTTATTAAGAACTCTTATTACCACAAATATTTTTGTCTAGCGTTATCAATTGTGTGTAAACTCCAAGACATCTTGGCATCTCTTAATCTTTGTGGCATCACCAAATTACATTAAAAAAAAAACATAGGAACATGTTCCATTGATCATATGCTCATGGGCAGTGACGAAACAGGTGGTTGACTGTCTCATGAGTTGTCTTGCAAAATAGCATTCATTGACCAACTGCAATCCTTGCCTATTCAGGTTGTCTAGAGTAAGGCAAGCATTGTCTAGTTTGATCCAGCTGATGCACTTAATCTTCATAGGTAGATTGGTTCTCCATACTAACTTCTGTGGCCATCTAATAGGTACTTGACTTTGTGAAAATAGTTGTCTACAACATTCTTTCACTGTGAAATGTACCTTTTCTTCCCTATCTTAGCATATTTGGTTCACTTTCATCAATACTGTGAGTTTCCACCTTTGCTAACATTTCCATTTAACTCCCATTACAAAAAAATTAAAATCCTAGGTATTCCCTTTAGTCCAACTCTTAATGGTTTATGAATTAATTATCCTCAAGCATCCCAATATTCTCTTTTTTTCTATGTTTCTTTATATTGCCGGGCTTAACTTTTTATTCTTCATGGTCTGATTACTTTCACAAGAACACAAATGACCATAAGCAACATCAATTTGATGTTAGGAGTTCAAATATTCTTCTTGGATCTAGAGAAGTAATAACCTTTCTTGGTTCTACACGAACTTAGGAGATTGAAGCTTTTATGATGTCGTTTCAAAAACAAGAAAAGATTAAAGTTTTTGTGATGGAAGAGGGAAATTCTCCTGTAAGGAGATGGGAGGACCTTAATATTGATATGTTGTTGAAGATATTCTAGTTCTTCAATTTTTTTCAGTTAATCTTTGTAATTCCTCAAGTTTGTCATGCTTGGCAATCGGCTTGTTCTGACCAACGTCTCTGGAAAACGCTGGACTTGTCAGTAATGCAGTCAAATTTCATCAAAATTTCAATACCACTGTATGTATTTGTCGACACTCCATCTCGTCAAAAATTGAACTGCATCCTAAAGATTTGCTTGAACCTTAGTCTTGGAAACATACTAACATTGATCTTCCATTACAATTTGTATGTTGACAACAATCAGTTGACTTATACTGCCAAGAGGTATTCCCCTATAAACTTTAATCTTTCTATAGTATTGTACCTTAAATAAAGAAACTGCATAGCAAGCATCAGGCATCTGAGATAATTTGGACAACTAATTAAATCTCCTCATTTTTAGGTGTCCATCTCTTAAACGCCTTATTATGCCTGCTTGGGATAAACTAGAAAAACAAACAATATGCAATGCTTTTCATGAATTGAAAGATCTTGAATCACTGACGATGCCTAGTTTAGAAGAACCTGCATGTGTCATCTAGAAAATTGGAAGGAGTTGCAAAAAAAATTCCTAGCTCAAGATTATAACTCCCTGCGATATATTGTTTGCATCTGGGTCTCATTTCTTCCAAACTTGAAAGTGTTGAGTGTGAGGTGTACAGAGTTATATAAACCTGCTTTGGTTATTATCTTGGAGGGGTTAAAAAAGTTAAAAGTGCTCAACATATCGCATTGTATAATTACTGAATACCTTCCTCCACCTGCACCAATGAAAATTCTGACCGAGCTTGATGAATCTATTCTAGAAAAAGCGTCTATGTTAGACAAATTCCTAACCTACATAAGTGACTCGTGCATCATGTGTCAACGCACTTGAAATGATGAAGGGTTCATGAGGTGGTATAAGTATGCAGACCTTTGGAAAGTGGATGAGGTGAACTCTCTTGCAATTTGAAAACTTTAAGAATATTGTGTTTCATTAGTTGAAGGTGCAGTGTATAATGTGTGAACTTGTGTGTATGAAACACAATAAAACCTTGATTTTATTTATTCGTTATCTATTTATGTATGTATGTATTGGCAAGTGTTGTTGACAAGCATTTGGGAGTATAACGTAATTTTTTTAAAAGCACTTTAGTAAAAAAAAAAAAAAAACAGATTTTAGAAATTTGGCCAATTATGTTATTATTCTTCTACATCATTTTGCGAGTTTTTTACATAAACTCCTTGGAGGAGATGACATGTTATGTGAGCATCACACTTAAAAAACCCTTTTAAAGAGTTTCAAGTGACATTATATGTGAATTTTTACTTTTTACTTTTGAGTAAATTTGGTTAAAATAATCCCCAAATTATTGTTGTTTCACTAATTTCATATTCAGAAACATGATGATTAGCTTGAGTTTAATGAGGCAAGTTTACGGATTGTAAAACCCTTTGTGGGTCATAGATGATCTCATAGATCAAGTCCTGAAACTCGATATTTGATCTGACTTTTATGGTCGCTATCTAAATTAAATAAATGGAACCACATGTCATAGATAGGTCTCGTAGATCAAATTTCAGAGACTTAGAAATTGACCTGATTTCCACGGGAGATATCTACGGACCATAGATCAATCCACATACTGCAATTGATTTCGTGAAAGCTTTCGATAAAGAAATGTCAATCGACTAAACCTCCTTATTCACACCTAAGAAGTTCTCATTCTCTCATAATCTCTGCCAAACCAACTAGAATTTCCCGCATTACTACTCGGAACCAACTAAGGGCTCTTATTTAACTATTTCTCATAGTAAAACCTCATCCTCATCTTCCTCCTCATTTATAACCTTAGATGGAATTATCACAACATCATTATCATGATAAGAACATTAACCTTTTACTTCTAAAATCACTCCACTACTAAAATGACCTCTGAAAAGAAATCTCTCATACTCTTGTGAACTCATTACTATCTTATTCTCAACACTTGACTTGATTTCTCATCTTATCATCTCCCCCTTAGGTCTAAAGTTGACATTTGAAAGCTATGAACATATTCAATCATATCTGAACTGGTCTACATCCCCCTTTACACTAACCCTCGGTAAAAGTTTATCTCATGACTACCGAACTCTCCATAAGCAGGTACTAAGTCCTCTTTCTAAGATGTTTCTCTTAACCTCAATTGGGACCTCGTCTGGCCACATACCACCTCGGGTGTACCTCTTAGTACTCTACCTTTATTTCTTTCCTATATAGGTCATAATACCACATTTTCATTGCAAGGTACCACTTTGATCTCCTCACCTATTTTAGGTCAGACCTACTAGATCAGATCTCAAAACTAACACCATCACCCTCATGTTTCCATCTTCTTATTATCAAACACAATTATCAATACGATTGCTCACACCTTATACTACTTGCGACTACCAGAAACACTCTCCTACTAAGATTTCATGACAAGTAGTAAATCTTTAGCTCTACGTATACCTATCTACAGTTTACCTTCACCTTCCATTTCACAAGTTAAGTACTATCTACTCACTTACTGCGCATTACCTCTCAAATAGTTCTATCACCTTCAGAATACCATGGGGCCCCCTTTCAAAATTCATAAGCCTAGCTTGGGTCTATCACCTCATAGTAACTATTCCTCTTCCTTCTATCATGAACTCTCTACAACATTATTATTCCTTTTTCTACTCATACGGAAACTCATCACTTAAAACTAACTGGGTAAATGATTGCAATAACATAATCTTCCCCTTCACTATATCCCTTTGTTAGATTACTATACCTCTGCATGCTTTCCTCTAACTCTGGGCACTTTCACTACAACTGCTCAAAATCTCGTAACTCATGCTACCTTTTCAGGTGAAAATATTACACAACTTCTACAACACACTTCCTCATAAGGATCTCAATAGGAACAAGGTTTTTAGAGAAGAGAGTACATCTCATTTTTAGCTTGAACGCTCGATTCATATGAACATGACCACATTCCTTGAAAACTCAACACTTAAATAACTCATGGGCTTCTCTCAAGCCCCTCTAGAGACTCATGACTTCCTCAAGATCTTGCTAAGAGCAACTCATCAATAAAGAACTGATTTTTGCTTCTCAACCACCTCTAGTATAAGGGGTAGTCGAATGGATATGAGAACGCACGAGTTGAAATAAGTCTCTATGACATAACTCTATTGCACAATTAAGAGTATGAAAGAAGGGACAATTTTTCTAAATGTATGTAGTCCCTCATTTATAGAAGTGGGGTCCTCACAACCATAAATAAGATCCTACTGACACGACTTCATAGACACCTTAGGACACTTGAACTCTGGGCTCTGATACCAAGTCTGTCACGACCCGAGGACCATTACTGGTCCCCAAGTCTGTCACGACTCGAGTCTACACCTCAGAAGGATGTCATGACAAGACCCACGACATCTCAAAACTACTAATTGTAAGGTAAAGGTGAAGTCCTCCAGAATATAAGAAGGCTCACCAAAGATGGAATATCACATGACCTCAATGTAATGCCTATTGATGATCCTAAATACCTTCATCATAAAAGATGCAAGCCAAATGGCGTCAGTACATGGAATGTACGAGCATGTAAGGGGAATTCTAAAGCATAAACATAAGCCTGAACCGATATAAAAGAAACATACTTACCTCTTCTCAACTCAAACTCCCCTCAAGGATAGGATACTCAACTCAAGGATAAGATACTCAACTCAAAGGTAAGATACCCAACTCAAACTGAAGATACTCAACCCAAACTCAAGATACTCAGCTCAAACCCAAGATACTTAGCTCAAACTCAAGATACTCAACTCAAACTCAAGATACTCAACTCAAACTCAAGAAACTCAACTCAAAATGAAAGCAACAATAAAAGATGCAATATCTAGAAAGCTTTTAAAACAATAGATAATAACTCTATTGTATGCAAAAATACAATAATAACTCTTATTTGGGAGATTCTCTAACCAGCAACCATCACTATGAGCTATGCAATGATACAACGTCTTGCCCACGCTACCAGAACTATCATATACCTTACCGGGGTATAGAACTCCTCAACTAAGTGGATCCACTAAGCTATGCTTAAAAAGCAATAAGGAATCATCTAAAAAGTATGACTCTTTCTACCCACATTGGCTACATGGTTTATGAGGACTTTGAGTTATCTAAACCTGTCCCTATATCGGTGCTCAATACTACTCCCAAAATATAACTTAGCTCATATGTTTTAAAACATTTCCTCATCCTCAAACTTTGAGATTATTACTCAAAAGATTTCTCTTAAAAAAGATAGTACTCAAACTCCTCATGAACTCATTTGGAAATCAATGTTTCCCCTCATTTTAAATGTTAAAAAATTTACTATTGGGAAAACTTTGTTCCCATATATTCATTTTGAAAAAATGAAACTCGACTCTCCTCATCCCCATACTCATTTACTCAAGTCTTTAAACAAATTATAAATAATTGTAAGAGACTTCTCATAATAGGGTTCATGCTGAATTATGGACGTGAACGACTTAATTCAAGGGTTTTCAATAACCATATTTAGAACTCCATACTAGAAACCGAATAGTTCCGGAACTCAAGGACTCGATGATACTACTCATCTTATGAAAGCTCAACTCATAGGGTTCATGCGGAATTATGGACATGACTGACTCAACTCAAGGACCTCCATGTATAACATATGGTAATCCATAATTATGAAATATAGTTTAAAAAAGAATAAGGAACTCGATACTAAGGAACTTAGAACTCGAAGATACTACTCCTCTCAAAGATACTCAATTTATGAAGTTAATGCGGAATTATGGGCATGAATAACTCGACTCAAGGATATCAATTATAATGTAGACTCATGAATACATTCTCCTCATTCGCATACTCACATACTCGAGTCTTGAAACAATTTATAAGTAATTGTAGAAGACTCCTCAAAAAGACTCAAAGGGACTTTCTCAAACTTTACTCTTAACTCTATCTTGAATTTGAATTATGAATTCAAGAGTTATAACTTGGATAATCATGATCTCTCAAGGATAAATGAAGATTTTAATTATGGATATCAAGTAGAAAATATAGGTGCGATTTGAGGGGACTCACGCGGAAAGAAGGATGGAAGGGTAGGGGACCTAGCGACCCTGGCGCACTGAGTGGCGCAGGGCACCAGACCCTAACCTAAAGAACGCTAATTGGGGTGCACTGAGTTGCGGGGCGCCCTAAGCCTCTGCCCAGAAAACCAACAAATTTTCTTGTCTCATTTTCTTACCCTAATTCGCCTAGAATTGAATGGTTTATTCCCAACCCTCTTGGATTCGTTTACTCAACTTATTAACATGTAAATATCCTAAAAAACTCTCAAGAACAAATCTCATTAACAAGGTCGTCACCTCAAGAACTCAAAAAAACAATCATAATTTCACGAACGAAAGCAACATTTCAAGAACAATCATCAAGAATTCATCAAGAACTCAATATTCCAAATCTTATGGATGAAATTCGAATGTGTAAATCATGATTTGGCGTGTGGGTGAATGAACCCAATACTATGAAAACTTAAATACCTTATGTAACATCTCACACCTAGAAAGAACTAGAAAGAAGTTTAAAATCTGAAAATAGTTAATTATGGGAAGAATTTAAAATTTTGGAAATTTAGTGAAGGTGTTAAAGTGAGTTTTTGGTCAACTTCAAACGGCCATAATTCCTAGCTCAGGATGAGTTAGGTGTAATTCCGGTTATGGTTGGAAATCCCTTGGAATTATATTTCCAACGTCACCAAGTTTGCATGATTTCGAGTTTGTATGAGTAAGTTATGCCCTTCGGAAGTTGGGTTGTTCGAATAAGGAAAGTCCAATCCGGATTTTAGAAGGGTAGTTTGTTCTTTTCCTTACCCAACTTAATTAATTGGTTTTTAGAAGTTTAATTAGGTAAAGTCAGATTTTAGTCAGTTTTAGAAAAGTGAATTTCACGCTAGGGCTTGGAGAAAAGAGAAAGGAGAAGGGGAAGCAAGAACGTTCAGGATTCGTTCAAGGTTGGTCGAGAATAGCTTGAGGATTTCATCGGGGGTGATCCCTACAAGGTATGCGAGATCACATAGCATTGGGTTAATTCGCCCACGCATCAATAAAGATTTATTTAAGTTATTGAAAGCATAGAAATTGAGTTCTTAATGGGTTTGTTGAAGTTCCATTAAAGTCCGCACGCGTCGCAGGGCTGGTTCCCAGATTTGGGAATTTCTATTTTGCGTTGCGGAGATGTCACAGAGCGTTATACCTCAAACGTCATTTTTGAAACTAAATTTTAAAAGCTTCTCCGCGTGCGGACCAACCCTCAAATATTGATTTTCGGTCTTTTCTCATGTTTAGCTATCTAAAATCATTCCTAAATTTCATAGGATCTTTCCAATCACAAATCACAATCCTTGAATCCATAATTCAATTCAAGGACCAGTTAAGAGTCAAGTCAAGAGGAGTTAAGATCAAAGAGAAGTCAAGAGTCAAGTTAAGAGAAGTTCATAAAGTTTTCCAAAAGTCTTTTGCAAACGTTTTAACCTTGTTCGAAAACTTAAGTTTTGAGTTTAGTAAAGAGTAAAGTTGAAATTCAATTCTTTAAAACTATAAGGGAACTAAGTATTTCCAAAGAGATTTAAAATGTTTTCACATTTAAATAAGAACGAAAACTGAGATTTCCAAAGAGCCTTCAGGCTAGTTTTCAGAAAAGAGTAATCGCTTTCTAAATGAAGCAAGAGAGGAAACTTTGATTTCCAAGATAGCCTTTGAGCTAAGTTTTTGAGCACTAATCTTAAATCACAGACAGAAGTATGTTTTAAACATAAAGATATTGTATCATATTTTGTGAGTAGTATTGAGCACCGATATAGGGACGAGCTTGAGTTCAGATAACTCACATCCTCATAAACCATGTAGCCATCATGGGTAGAAAAGGGTCATACTTTTTAGATGAATCGCATTCGCATTGACTAGTGGATCCACTTAGTAGTTCAGGTCCTATACATGTGGCAAGGTATAGGATGTGCTAGCAGTGTGAGGGAGATCATTGTATCATCACAATAGCTCTTATGTGATGGTTGTCGGTTCGAGAAACTCCCACAACAGTACTTTGTATTTTTGTATACATCAGTTTATTTGTATTTCTACATACATGTCAGAGTTATTTGTATCTTTGCATACACACAAAGTTGACATCATGTTTTAAACAGATTTTCTTTATAATGCACTTGTTTTAAATTGCTTTATATTTAAATGAGTTCAGTTATGTTGAGTTGAGTTGAGCCAGGTAAGTTCTTCAGTTCCTTTCATATCCTTTTCAAGCCTATGTTGTTTTAGCATTCCAACTCGCATACTCATACATTCAATGTACTGATGAAAGTTGGCCTGCATCGTCTTATGATGCAAACACAGGTAACTAGGATCGGCATCCAATGCACCGTTGGTCCAATTAAGCACTTCAGAGTCAGTGGTGAGTCTTTTTGCATTCTGGAGGACTCCTTTATTGCTTTTAGTTCTTTGCAGCATTAACATTTGTTAGGATAATCAAGGGTCCTATCCCGAAATCAATCTCAGTTGTTTTAAAGGTTTCATAGACGGTCAGATGCTAGTTCTTTAGTCTTTTCATTGTCATTATTCCATGCTAAGACTTGAGTTTGCCTTAATGGCCAGTTGAATGTTCTTTTATAGTATTCTAGTTTACTATATAAGCTTATTTTTTTGTTGAGTTTAAGTCTTCCACTGAGTAAGTAAGTCAAGCCAGGGGTTCGCTTAGGCCAGCAGTGGTTCTGGAGTGCCAGTCTCACCCAGGGTATAGGCTCAGGGTGTGACAAACTTGGTATTAGATCACAAAATTCAAGAGTCCTAGGGAGTCTATGAAGTCGTGTCTGTAGAGTCCTAGTTATAGGTGTGAACCGTGCCACATCTATAAATAGGAGGCTGTAACATTTAGGAAAAAAATCACTTTTTTCACACTCATTTCGTGCGTTAGAGTTTGATTTCTAAAAAGTTTCCTTCTAATTTTTGCTTGCACGTGTTTTCAGATAATCATACCTCCACGAAGAGCTATCAGAGGTCACCCTGCTAGGTGAAATGTTGAGGAGCAAGAATTACCAAATGCACCTGAAGTGCAACTTCAAGGGGAAGTCACTAATGTTAAGTTCAGAGAGGCAATTAGGATGTTGAGTCAAGTTGTGACTAACTAGGTTGGTCAGCAAAGGGGAGCTCGATATGAAGGAGCTAACACTTCAAGGATTCATAAGTTCTTGAGGATGAACCCTCTAAGTTTCACGGGTTCGAGAACTACTGATGATCCGGAGAACTTCATTGAGGAGTTGAAGAAGGTATTTGAGGTCATGCATGTTGTTGATACTGAGCAAGTTGAGCTAGTTGCATAACAACTAAAGAATGTTGCTAGGACTTGATTTGACCAATGGAAGGAGGGTAGAGCTAAGAATGCACCACCTGCGATTTGGGCTTGTTTTGAGGAGGCTTTCTTAGGGCATTTCTTTTCCCGAGAACTGAAAGAGGCTAAAGTACGAGAGTTCCTCACACTTTAACAAGATTCTTTGAGTGTTCATGAGTATGGGTTGAAATTCACTCAACTGTCTTGCTATGCTCTGGATATGGTTGCGAACATGAAGAGTAGGATGAGTCTGTTTGTTGCTGGGTTGTCCAGTCTATCGAGGAAAGAGGGCCGCGCAGAAATGCTTATTAGGGACATAGACATTTCGAGGTTGATGGTCTATGTGCAGCAAGTAGAGGAAGAGAAGGTAAGGGATAGACAGGAGTTCAAGAACAAGAGGGCTAAGATAGGGAATGAGTTCGGGCAGCAGAAGAGTAATGTCAATCGGTCATCCTTCCAACAGAAATAGAAGAGACCTACTCCAACATCTGCTAGTGCACCTGCACCTAGGAACAAAGGTGAGTACAATGGTCAGAATCCCAGAGCTAAGCATGCATATTCTCAAGGTAGTGTGGCGCAATGGGGTAGTAAGACTCCTGCCTGCGCCAAGTGCGGTAGGAACCACTCAGGTATTTGTCGTGAGGGCTCCACTAGTTGTTTCAAGTGTGGTCAGACTGGGTATTTCATGCGAGAGTGTCCAAAGAACAAGCAGGGAAATGGTAATGGAGGAAATAGAGCCCAGTCTTTTACAGTTGCTCCACAAGATAGAATTGCACCTAGAGGGGCTACTTCCAGTACTGGCGGAGGAACAACCCGCTTATATGCTATCAACAGTCACCAAGAGCAAGGGGATTCACCATATGTTGTCATTGGTATGATTCAAGTCTTTGACTTTATTGTTTCTGCCTTGCTAGATCCAGGACCGAGTTTATGTTTTGTAACTCCATATGTTGCTATGATCTTTTATGTTATTCCTGAGCAACTTAGTGAACCATTCAGTGTCTCTATCCCTGTTGGTGAGTCTATTATAGCAGAGAGATTCTATCAGGTTTGTCCCTTTTCCGTCAATCACAGGAGTACCATGGCTAATTCAATTGAATTAGACATGGTAGATTTTGATTTCATTTTTGGTATGGACTGGCTTCATGTCTGTTATGCCTCGGTTGATTGTAGAACTCGAGTAGTCAAGTTTCAGTTTCCAAATGAGCCAGTCTTAGAGTGGAAAAGCAGTTCAGCAATGCCTAAGGGTCGTTTCATTTCGTACCATAAGGAAAGGAAGTTAGTTTGTAAGGGGTGTGTCTATCACTAAGTCCTAGTTAACGACCCAAGTGTTGAGGTACCTCCTATTCAGTTAGTTCCTGTAATAAAATAGTTTCCAGAAGTCTTTCCAAATGATCTTCTCGGAGTCCCTCCTGATAGAGAGATAGACTTCGGTATAGATCTTCTTCCAGATACTCGTCCGATATATATTTTGCCATATAGAATGGCACCTTCAAAGTTGAAAGAGCTAAAAGAGCACTTAAAGGATTTATTATATAAGGGCTTTATTCGACCAATTGTCTCAACTTGGGGTGCTCCGGTCTTATTTGTGAGAAAGAAAGATGGTTTCCTTAGGATGTGTATAGATTACCGTCAGTTGAACAAGGTTACTATCAAGAACAAGTATCCTCTTCCAAGGATTGATGATCTTTTCGATCAACTTCAGGGTGCTTCTTGTTTTTTGAAAATAGACCTCAGATCAGGTTACCATCAATTGAGAGTAAGGGAATGTGATATTCTAAAGACAGCTTTCAGGACCCGTTATGGTCATTATGAGTTTATGGTCATGTCGTTTGGTTTAACTAATGCACCTGTAGCGTTCATGGACCTTATGAATAGAGTATTCAAACCTTATTTTGATATGTTTGTTATCATCTTCATTGATGACATACTAATCTATTCAAGGAATGAAGAAGATCATGCTAGTCATCTCAGAATAGTTCTTCAGACTTTTAAAGTTAAGGTGTTATATGCTAAATTCTCTAATTGTGAATTTTGTCTTGAATCTGTAGCATTCTTAGGCCCTATTGTGTCTGGAGAGGGAATTAAAGTTGATACTCAGAAAATTGAGGTAGTACAGAATTGGCCTAGACGCACATCTCCAACTTATATTAGGAGTTTCTTGGGTTTGGCTGGCTATTATAGGAAGTTTGGAGAGGGGTTCTAATCTATTTGATCCCTTTTGACCAAGTAAACTCAGAAGACCGTGAAATTTCAATGGTCTGAAGTTTGTGAAAAAAGCTTACAGGTATTGAAAAAGAGGATGACTACTACCCCAATTTTAACCTTACCAGAACGTACTCAAGGTTTTGTGGTGTATTGTGATGCATCTAGGGTTGGTTTGGGTTGTGTCTTAATGCAGAATGGCAAAGTTATAGCTTATGCCTCCCGACAGTTGAAAGTTCATGAGAAGAACTACCCAACCCATGACTTAGAGTTGGCTGTTGTAGAATTCGCGTTGAAGATATGGCATCATTACTTTTATGGTGTGCATGTTGATGTACTCATTGATCACAAGAGTCTTCAATATGTGTTCACTCAGAAAGAGCTTAATCTCATACAATGGAGGTGGTTAGAATTACTCAAGGATTATGGCATGAGTATTCTTTATCACCCAGGTAAGGCTAATGTTGTTTTTGATGCCTTGAGCAGGTTGTCTATGGGTAGTACTGCCCATGTTGAGGAAGAAAAGAGAGAGTTAGCAAAACATGTGAATAGACTTGCATGCCTGAGAGTCAGACTTATAGATTCCACAGAATCAGGAGTAGTGGTGTTGAATGGGGCTGAATCTTCATTAGTGTCAGAAGTGAAAGAAAAGCAAGACCAAGATCCCATTTTGCTTGAATTGAGGGCAAATGTTCATAAGCAAAAACTATTAGCTTTTGAATAAGGGGGAGATGGTGTATTGAGATATCAAGGTAGATTGTGTGTACCTATGGTGGATGGACTCCATGAGAAGATCACGGAGGAAGCTCATAGATCCAGATATTCCATTCATTCGGGTTCCACAAAGATGTATCGTGACTTGAGGGAGGTTTATTGGTGGAATAGCATGAAGAAGGGCATTGCAGAATTTTTCGCTAAGAGTCCAAATTGCCAACAAGTGAAGGTAGAGCACCAAAGGCCCGGTGGTTTGGCTCAGAATTCAGAAATTCCAGACTGGAAATGGGAGATGATCAATATGAATTTCATCACAGGTTAATTACCAAGGTCTCGTAGACAGCAGGATTCTATTTGGGTGATTGTCGACAGAATGACAAAATCAGCCCACGCTTTGCCGGTAAAACACTACCCATTCAGCTGAGGATTATGCCAGGTTTTATATTCAGAAGGTGGTAAGACTTCATAGAGTCCCTATTTCAATTATATCAGATAGGGGTGCACAATTTATTGCACAATTTTGGAAGTCATTCCCAAAAGGCTTGGGTTCAAAGGTGAACTTAAGTACTACCTTTCATCCTCAGATTGATGGGCAAGCAGAGCGCACTATTCAGTCTTTAGAAGATATGTTAAGGGCTTGTGTGATTGATTTTAAAGAGAATTGGGATGATCACCTACCTCTCATTGAGTTTGCTTAAAACAACAGTTACCACTCTAGCATCCAAATGGCTCCAAATGAAGCTCTCTATGGGAGAAGATGTAGATCTCCGATTGGATGGTTTGAATTTGGTGAAGCTGGATTGATAGGACCAGATTTAGTTCACCAAGCAATGGAGAAGGTGAAGGTGATTCAAGAGAGGTTGAAAATGGCACAGAGTCGTCAGAAATCCTACATTGATGTTAAGAGAATGGAGCTAGTGTTCGAAGTAGATTATCGGGTATATCTCAAAGTTTCACCCATGAAGGGGGTTATGAGGTTTGGTAAGAAGGGAAAGCTTAGTCCTCGATATATTGGACCTTATAGAATAGCCAAGATGATAGGCAAGGTAGCTTACGAGTTGGAGCTACCACAGGAGTTAGCAGAGGTTCATCCGGTATTTCACGTCTCCATGTTGAATAACTGCATGGGAGATCCTTCGTTGATCCTACCAACTGAAAGTATTGGGATCAAGGATAACTTATCTTATGAGGAGATTCGTGTTCAGATTCTAGATCGCCAGATTCGCAAGTTGAGAACAAAGGAGGTAGTATCAGTCAAAGTCCTTTGGAGGAACGAATATGTTGAGGAAGCTACTTGGGAAGCTGAGGAGGATATGAAGAAGAGATATCCACATCTCTTTGAATCCGAAGAAAATGTAGATCAAGGTACAAATTTTCTTCTTAGTGCTCTTTAAATTATGAGTGAGCATGTTGTTTGTTTGCATTTGCTTTTTGGGTGTTTGAATTTGATGTTACACCCCAAGCTTAGTAAGAATAATCTCATTCGAGGAAGAATGTTCCCAAGGGGATATTGTAACATCTCGCAACTAGAAAGAACTAGAAATAAATTTAAAATCTGGAAATAGTTAATTTTGGGAAGAATTTAAAAATCTGGAAATTTAGAAAAGGTGTTAAAGTGAATTTTTGGTCAAGTTCAAACGGCCAGAATTCCTAGCTCAATATGAGTTAGGTGTAATTCCAGATATGGTTGGAAATACCTTGGAATGATCTTTCCAACGCCGCCAAGTTTGCGTGATTCCGAGTTCGTATGAGTAAGTTATGCCCTTCGGAAGTTGGGATGTTCGAATAAGGAAAGTCCAATCCGGATTTTAGAAGGGTAGTTTTGTCTTTTCCTTACCCAACTAAATTAATTGGTTTTTAAGAGTCTAACTGGGTAAATTCATATTTTAGTCAGTTTTAGAAAAGTGAATTTCATGTTAGATCTTGGAGAAAAGAGAAAGGAGAAAGGAAAGCAAAAACGTTCAAGATTCGTTCAAGGTTCGTCGAGATTACCTTGTGGATTTCGTCGGGGTTGATCCCTACAAGGTATGTGAGAACAAATAGCATTGGATTAATTTTCCCACACGCCAATCATGATTTATTTCAGCAAATTTAAGTTATTGGAAGCATAGAAATTGAGTTCTTGATGGGTTTGTTGAAGTTCCAATAAATTCTTGTTTCATTGAAGAGTTGTTTGATCCTAATCT
>JAJOOS010001909.1:0-38405 GCA_029582725.1 Solanum chiquidenum
TATATGTATATATACAATTTTCTCTCGCTTTATACAAACACAAACACACTTTATACACTTGCGTTTGTATAAAAAATGAGAGAGGCGAGGGAGAGAACGAGAGTGGCGAGCGAGATTCACCAAGAGAGAGGTGAAATAACAACAGTTTGCTATGGGGTACAATTAAATCAACCTATATTTATAGCATTTAATTTGAATTAATAGTTTGCTATTATATACAATTTTTCCTTTATTTAATATGTATGAATTATTAATTTGGAATTCAATAACATAGAAGGGCTAGAATCTCGAAATTATAAGATTGTGAATTATTAATTTGGAATTCAATAACATAGAAGGGCTAGAATCTCGAAATTATAAGATTCAAATCTTGGATCTGCCTATGTTGAAAATATTTATATCAAATCATGTGAGCTTACTATAGTAAAGTAATTTAACAAGGTGAAAATATGTGTTCATTGACTATGATTAAATGCGTGAAATTTGTAATAAATTCACGTATAGCACCTTTAATTTAGACTTGATTGACTTTCAGATTTTCAAGTTTTATTATACACCATAAAATAAAGGTAAAGTTAGGCACACATTGTGTCATTTTCTCCCACATCGTTTTTGAACAACGACTTATTTGGGTCTATAATTTAGATGAGAAGACTCAACATCGCTGAGCCTTGTAACGTGGGCTTGTAACCTAAGTTGGGGCAACAATGTGGTGGAATGTTAGACTGATTCTGACGGCTGGGCTTGGAGGGCTAATCTCTGGCCTGCCCTATCCAAGCACGGAGTTGGGCCAAGCGGTCTATACAAAAGTATAGGTTGCTTGGCCTTTAGAGTGGGGCGGACTGCGTGAGGCTGGTTTCACAGAGCAACGAATAGTCCCCGCTCTGTGCAGTGGAAGGATAACGGGCCGGTGCTTTTCAAGTTCAATAAACACCTGATGGGCTGTCTAATTAAACCACCACTTTTTGTCTATCTTTTTAGCCCTTTCTACTATTCAATTTCATTTTCCCCCATTGTTTCTAGATTCTCAAGTAAATGCAAATGATTTATTTTGGGTAAATGCTTGTGTAAAATTGATGTATAATAATAGGTGGATTTAAGATTATAAATTTCACATTTTAAAGAGAATTTTCTATATATATATTGAGTTATCTAAATGTGTAAAAAGATATTTTATACTGACCATGTATATTTGAATTATTACATGAAATGAATGATAGAATCATCAAAGGGATGTGGTGCAGTGGATGAGGTTGCTCATTAACTAAAGATTTCGTGTTCGAGCCCTAGTTATGAAAAGATCCTTGGTAAGGAGCTCTTCCCTCCAAATGAGGTCCTATGGCGCAAATTAATCGAGTTTCAATGCGGATACCAGATAAATAAAAATGATATCAAATAGTCTAAACATAAAAAGGTATCATATAATGTATGGAGCAACAACTTCCACATGAATTATTTCATACATACAATAATACAAGTCGAATGGTTGATAATGGTTTAGGCCTATGTATGTGTGTTTTCATTGACTATTTTGTGGTGATAAGTGGTTGGAACTTTCATATTGTGGCCAACTTTTCACGTTAGTAGTACATATTTTATTCCACTTATCTCTTCTAATAAAAGCATGCAATAATGCAAATTAAATAATGGAGTAAATTAATCAGCTATAGTTAATTGACCACATACATTGAATTGCTACCCTTTCAAAATTGTTGTTCTTATTTTAATTATTTAGATGTAATTACTGTTTAACGAGCTATTAGAATAAGACTAAAAACTTTACTTGTATAATTATTGTTAACTAAGATGGTTTGTGCTATGAAGAGGAGATGTACATATGTTCCGATAAGTAAGTGTGAAAGATCGGTTATGGTGGATTTAGGGAGAGGTAGAGATAGATCGAAAATATATTAGGAAAAAGTGATTAGACGGCAGGACAATCTTAGTTTACAAATGATATGACTCTAGATAAAAAGTTATACAAATCGAGAATTAGATAGAAGTTTAGCAGGTAGTAATTGAGTGTTGTGTCGCTTTTCTGTGGAAAAGGCATGGTAATAGTCGTTCGGAACACCTTACTTGCTCCTTCTTTCCACATCGATATTATTATTATTTTGTTCATATTGTTATTTTGTTTTCTCGTTAACATGACCTCTTCACTGTATTTTTTTTTCCAGACTTGCTTTGAAATGCTTTACTCGAATCGAGGGTCTATTAGAAGGCAAGTCTACATATCGTATGACTCTCCTAATGAGACTACACTGAATATATTATTATTATAGTTTTATGAAATGGACTAAATACATATAATTGATGAACATGATTGATTTTTTTAGGGGGGGAAATACCGTTTACCTTTTAAAAAAAATTCTATTCTATTTTTGACGTAGACAATTATCAAGATTTATTTGGCCAGCAAAAGAACAATATTGTTTAGTGGAAAGAGAATCTTTATTTTGGTCCAAATACGAATCTATAAAATTTATATATTAGCTCTTATAATAAACCAAAGGTCGTTTAAAGTATCTCTCAAAGAATCAAAAATAGAATATGATTTTAATAATCCCACTAACCACATGCCTAACTGCCTAATGAAATTCATTCTCAATAATTCTCTATAATAACATCATTTGTCTGATTAAATTTTTTTTGTTACGATAGCAAGATATTATTATTTATTTAGATGGTGACATAAAATACGAACGTGGAAGATCATTGTTCAGGTGATTTATCAAAGTGGTCGGCATAGATACTACTACAACAATAAATTTAAAATTAACATAAAATAATAAATGAATAATTAGTTAAATTAATCTTATTTAATTTTTTGTGAAAGAAAAAAAAACCGTTTTTTCCTTGTCAAAGGCTATTATGAAATTGCAAGTCACTGTCATTTTAGGCTTATCTTTGTGGATTACCAACCCTAGAATATAATACTCCATTGTTTCCTTTTAGTTGTTACGATTTTCTTTTTTCAGAGTTAAAGCGACAATAATTTTGACTAACATTTTACAATGTATTTTTCATCATATTGATATGCAAAAAATTACAATTTATAGTATTTTTCGTATAGTTTTCGAATATCTAAATTTTTAGTTTAAAATATCAAATAAATGTAATTTATTTAAAGTTGAAAATTAGTCAAATTAACTCCCAGAAAATGCAGCATGACAATTAAAATGAAACGGAGAGAGTATTATATTTCATAAATACTATTTGTATTACCCTTTATGATGAATTAATGAAGTAGGTAGTATCTTATTATAAGGAATTAAGGTCGGAATTGATTTCTTTTATTAATGTCTTTTTAGACGAGTGATCTCATACTAGACTTGTCTAATACGATTTGCATTTTCTTGTGTGGTTTGCAAATTTTTGCACAAAACCGAATTTACTTAATATACACCTGAATGATAACAACTGTGTGATTTCCTTTTGGATTTAAAAAAGAAAGAAAGTATTAGCTATATTTTAAAGTATTTGCACACTAATAAATAAAAATTTAATAATAGATGACCTCTATATTTTGAATATATTTAATTTATTAAAAAGATTATTGTTAATATTTAAAAGAGAGTTAGTAGTTGCTTACTTGGACATGTATTGTTTGCGCATGGTGTCACAAATAAAGTCAATTAAACTCGTGAATTGGACTAGTGGATTATTTTATTTTATTTCAACAAAAGCAAGTTTGAATTTTTCTTCTTTCAAACAAGTAGGTAGATCAATAGCACAACCTACCAAGGGGCTAGGACGGATTGATTCCTTCATTTTTAATCAAATATTATATATTTAAGTCGTAAAAAAGAAATTTTTTGGTTGATTTATTCGAATATTTTCTTAATAAATCATCATTTAGATTTTGTCTCTATTTTTAAAGATGTGTAAATATAGCCGTTAAAACAAACAAAATATTAGGTACGTGTGTCTACAAGTTCTAACTTCGATCCAATATTTTCTCATATGATTTTCAATTTGCTCAAAAATATTTTTAAACCGTGGCCTAAAAGGTTCATAATTTACAAAATAAAAAATAAAAAATAGTTATTTACTGAACAACTATCAAAATAAAAAAAGACAACCGATGAAAATTTTACAAATTAGACAAGCTACTAGTAAAATTCAAATATCATATAGTTATACCAACAACAACTACAACAATCCAGTATAATTTCACAAATAAAGTAGGCAGAGAATAGTGTGTAAAGTTAGTTCCTTTGCTTGGAATATTCTAGGAATAAAAAAAGCATTTTTAACTAAATAAATAAATAAGAAGAATCCAACTCAAAAGCAATGACTTTTCAATACCCTTTGAGGGTGTCTAATTTTTTTTCTATAAATAAGTGAAATACTCATCATAATTTTTAACACAACAAAAAAACTCAAAACAATTTTTAATTAGCACTTTGATGGCTGGTCTTCAATACAAATTTTTTCCAACAGATTTTTTCTTCCCAATTCAAAAAACAGTTAGTGGAGACAACATATCAAAGCAAAATCTCTTAATCAAGATTAGAAATAATGATGAGTCTTTAATTGATGATTCACAGGGCAAAATTGTCACTAACAACAAGAAGAATCTCAAAGCTATTTCTTCATCTTCATTAGCTTTGGTTCCTGTGCCAAAACAGAAGAAAGATCAAGATTAATTAAGAATAAAGATCTGATTATTCTTTTAATCATATAGTAATTAATTGTATGATTAAGAATAATCTTGTTCTGTTTGCTCTCTGTTTTTCTTCTATTTCTGTTTTTTTTTTCTTTTTTTGAGTGTTATAAATATATAATATGTATTATATAAGTTTGCAATCGAATAATACAGGAAAAATAGTTTCTATGATCATATCTATTTTTTCATGTCTTGTCAATTTTTATTTTGTGCTCATATGTGAAAATATTATCGAGAAGAAAATAACAGTGGCATAAATGATTAAGAAAATGGAGATTCTAATTATCAGTCGACTCGATTATAAAACCACAAACTTATAGTATTTGAAATTACTTTTGTTCGTTATTTTTTTATTTATACATATTCTTGTGGTTAGCAAAGCGTTTCGTATTTGTTAAGAAAATCCATCTAGTATTTTTTTTGGGCAGTAATAGGTAAATTTTACGATTTCAAATTCTTATAGTTAAAAAAAAACTCAAATTTAAACTATTAATTAAAACTAAGAAAAAGGGTTTTTTTTTCTTCCTAGTGATGGCATGATATCTTAGACTAGAAATTAACAAAATTGCTCAATTTTAGAGGGTCTTGAGTCAAATTTGACTTTTATTTTCTAATTTAACATGTTTTAGGTCAATTATGGTGGCTTTGTGATGAAAACAAACCACAATATTTATTATTATTTTAAAAGAGAATTGAGTCAAGTGCAGCTAGCTGCGCACATGACGTATATTTTGAATCATATTAGTTGTCATATTTTATAAGAATTAGTTTGACTGAATTTCGAAATTACATTGAATTTATTTAATAGATTATTTTAAAATTATATAAATGTCAATTAGGTGATTAAAGTATATCACTAAATATATTTCTAAAATTACGAGAGGTTGGTGAACCTAGACATATGGTAAGAAGGTTACTTATATTATGTTGTTAATTGACTTTAAAGGTTTTAGCAAATTATGTTTTCTATCACACACTTCTTAATTAATTATAAATAAAAAAGATGACGAAAGAGAGTTATTCATATAATAAGCATCATTCACTTTCAAGTTTCAATTCGAAAATTATAAGTTCTAATCATATAAAAGTAAAAAAAATGAGAGCTCGCTTCCATGTACGCGAGAGTAAGTACAACTTAAGTACGACTTTATGTTAGTGGCTTCAAAAGGGGAAAAAAAGTAGTGGATTTAATTGATTTCCACATGCTATTTGTTGTCCTTTGAAGACTTCAACAACCAATTTTACTTGAAACCAATTTCCTTTTCTCAATTATGCACCTTTTGTGCTGTCTACTTTAATATTTTTGAGTACTCACGTTTAGCATATGCTTTATCAAGATAACATGTGGAAGAACTTTAAGACTCTTTTGGTATTAGACTATTATTAATATTTTATTTGTAAGATCGATAAATATATGTAACCAATTTAATCTAACTGAATAGCTTTTAGTTTAAGTTCAATATGTGTTGAAAGATTAGTTAAATATGTATAAAGATTAATTTACTAATACCTGATGTAGTTGTCCAAAAATTTAAAACTCGTAAAATTTGAATAATCTCAACTCCATTTATGTAAGAGTAAACATTAGATTCAAACCTAACATTTTGCAGAAGGATAATTTCTCAATGGATATATTTAAACAACTTTTTAAAAGAGGGACAAATTCTAAATGATTTTCTTTAAAAAAAAAAAGAAGTGTAAATCAACCAAATGATAAAGAAAAAATGAAAATTTTATCTCATGGAGTTTGAAGATGGATTAGATTTGTTTTTTTTTTGTTTGTTGATAAATTCCTATTTTAAATACTTTTGAAAAAATAAATAAACATATAAACATGTAATATTAGCTAAGCCTGGACCTGGCCCAACTGATTCATTGGACTTAGTTCTTGGCCCAGTTCCTAACTAGCTCATTGGTCCTGGGCCTCCTAAGCCCATAACTAATCATCAAAGCCCATCCAAAGAAACAAACAATATAGTCTTTTTCTCTTGACTTTCACCTTTTTATTTCTTTTTGTGCCGATCTATCGGAAACAACCTCCCTATCATACTCTAATAAGGTAGGAATAAAATTGATATGTATTCTATTTTCACCAAAACTTACTTTGATATCATACTAGATATATTATTATTGTTTCTTTAACTCTCATCACCATAAATTCCTTAGTCTGATATTTTTGACGATTCTTTTATTTCTTTAGCTTTCTTTCTCAAATCGAAAATAAAGTGAACATATGATACTCAACTTTACAAAGCATTTAGCAATTGTGATATTAAAAAAATAAATAAAATCAAGCAATTTATTTCCATAAGTTTTTTTTATAGAATGATCAAACCATAATAACAAGAATTTTTGTACAATCTCATACTTTTCTTTTACTAACAATATAATTAGATCTCTCAATAACATCTATTCTTTATTACGATATATCTAAAAATAAGATATTCAGATAAACAATGTCGCTATAGAAATGTTTAACTATCCTCGACCTAAATTATTCATTCATTTGGAATTTCTATGAATATTTACGTGGGTGGGTGGGTGGGCATACCGACCCATCCATGTGCACGACGCGGATTACAGGGGATTTTAGCAAAACAATGGGTCCCACTAAAAATCATCATAACTACTCCAATAATTCTCCACCGTATGATCAAAACACTCTCATCAATCAACCGTTCATTATAATACAATATTGGGCCTACACACAATTATGAAAAGGATCAATCACCGTTAAATGGTCCCTACAAGAAGTTTCATATCAAGTCAATTACTAACACCTGTATACACACTTTTTTTTTACCGGCTGCTTGTTTTGTCTGCTTGTTTGTAGTCGGTAGATTAAATACGATTCGAGAGAAAAATATTAAAAACACCTCTAAACTTGATGTGAATTATTAGTTGTCTCTGAATTATTGATAGCCATAAAAATATCCCTTAAACTCTTGTACGAGGCTACGAGCGTAAGACTCTTAATAAAAAATGAAAACACCTTGAACTTTGACGAGAATTTAAGGATGTATTTCACTCATATATCAAGATGATGATGTATTAAAGTTTAGTTAGTTAACTAGAAAGAAGTTTTTGTTTGAATTTGCCAACAGTTCACGTCAAATTTAGGAGAATTTTCAATAGTTTTCCCAAATGACAAAAATTGATGGGTAATATATATCGCTCAAAATGACGCAATAGGTTGATTCTTTCTTAATTAGAGATCTCAAGTTTGAGTTTGAATATGGAAAAAATCCTAATTGAAAGGTTTCACCTAAATGAGGCTCTACGAGGCGTAAATTCGAATTAGTTGAGCTACAATACGAATTCGAAACCAAAAAAAAAGTATATTTACTAGTTGGGAAATTAACCGGTTTATGGAAAATTGACCGGAGGTGCCGGTTTGCTATTAATAATATCTGTTTGGCAATAAAAAGAATATCTGGAATATTTTAATTAGAATTATTTAAGTATTCTCGAAGGTCAATCAGTGGACTGGTTCGGTCTATCCAACCTCAAGTTCGGTTCCAAACCTAATAGGCTTGGTATTCCTGCCTATAAATACAAGGCCTCAACTGCAGATAAGATTTCATACGTGTAACGAGATCGTCTCTGTAGCTGAAGAATTAAATTCTGTTAAAAGGTACTGTAAATTCGCCATTAAAGCTTCTTTCAAGCTTTCAAGTATTTTTCTCGCTTCTAAACTGTCGATCTGTTGAATAATATATAGTATTTTTTTACATTTTTTCATGGATATGTTGTTAGCTTTTGTTTTGATGAATTATATATGCTGATAGATGAATATGTTTGAAAATTGTGATTAATTGTGATGTGTTGTTTGTTGAGTAGTTTGAGATTGATTTCTGAAGTCAATTTGAGTCAATGTCGTGTACGTTTTTGTTGATGAAATAGTGAAGACTATGGTTTTGAGTAGATCTGTTGAGGATCGAGGAGTTTTTCGAGAAGGTGAGGTTAATTATTGTTAGTTTATCTGAAAGATTGATGGAGGAGCATGTTTGGCTATGGAGAGATGATATTTTTGAGTTGTATGAGTTAGGGTTTGGAATAGCGAGTTGAAATTGCAGTAGAGAAGGCTAGTAATTGTGGTATGAGGTTATGTTGCTTGGACTCTTTCAAAAATGGTGATGGCTGCGTGTCTGATCGTTCAGAAGTAGTGTTTGGGTTTTTTGAAGGATCCAACACGGTGTGCCATCATTTTTAGGGAGTCCGAGCTACATAGGTATGAGGTGTTTACCTCATGTCTGTGGTGCTATGGTTTTGACTGTGTAGTAACAGGTGCTAGATAGAATCATTGCTGAGAGATTAGAAAGGATATTGTTGAAGTTTGGTTAGAGCTTTATCCATGTGAGACCTGATAGTTCGGGTTTTCTAAATCATATGTTCCTCAAGAATGTTAATTTTCCTTTTCTGTAGTGTTCAGTTACCATACTTGGATAAATTTGCTCATGAATTTGGTTTATTATGCCAGGAAAAACTTCTACTTTAGTTCTGTGGGTGATTTTAATATTGAAGTTGAAACTTGACCATACTAAATATGGTCATATTCGGTATGTCATGCACTAACGTGTTTTTTTTTGTTTCCTTGAACAACTTCAGGTATCAATTTTGAAAAAGCAATATGGCATTAGTTTCTGGAGGAAGATCAACATTGAATCCAAATGCTCCCCTCTTTGTTCCTTCATTTGTGCGCCAAGTAGAGGATTTTTCACCAGAATGGTGGAATTTGGTGACAACTTCAACATGGTTCCATGACTACTGGATGAGCCAGAACCAGGGAGAGGAGTATGGTGCTGGTAATGATGTTGCTGATTTGCTCCCTGAAAATATTGATCTCAATGTTGACGAGGACATCTTGAACATGGAAGCTCAGTTTGAGGAATTTCTTCAATCGTCTGAAAATGGGCAACAAGGAATTAAGTCATCACTCTATGGTGGGGTGCCACAATATGGTATGCACAATCTGTCTATGTCTTGTAATTAACCTACAGTTAGCACAAAGATAATGTTCGGTTTGCATGGTTTACTGAAGTTTTAGTGCAGAATCTGTCTGGAAAAACCGAAAAAAGCGAGGAACCTTTAGTCAATTAAATCTTTAACATTATAAACTCTACAAGTCCGGGGATCCCTGCCGATGTCGGAATTTGTGTGAGCATGTTGAAACAAGATGGGAGAATTCCTACATTACTGGTCTTAGTTGTGATTATTTTTGGTGTTTACTATGGTTATTACTGTTTTTCTTAAATGATGATTTCCTTATAAACTTTACCCACTTGATTAACAGGTTTACCATCTGATGCACTGATAAGAACATTGAGTTCACCAAGATCCCCCATTGGAACACCCAAATACTTTGAGAAGCCATCCAAGATCGTGAGCCCGAGGAACAGTTTCCGCAGCATCCAGCAGCCTCGTTGAATTCCCAGTCTCTTGGTTTACTTTCAGAAAGTCAGTTGTTAGTTTGCAGCAGTTTAGGAAGTCTTTAAGTTTTAGTTTCATGTAACCTTTGTATAGAGCAAGGTAGGTGGCACTCTTGTATCTAGCCTTGTTCATAGTCTGATATCCTTTCTTTAGCTTAACTTCATGTAAACAACAGAACTGTAAAAGTGAAAAAAAATTGTAAAAACCAGTTGAACAAAAGTGAAAAAAAGAGCAGCTTTTTAAGTTTCATTTCTCCAAATAGCAATGATGTGAATTATGGTCATTTAGTTTGCTCCTTCCCTTCCTCTACTTTTTTTAGGTCCATAATATAAATTTGGACCTAAGATTATACTCGTGTAGCATAATTGTAGAGTCAGAAATTTTGATGTTACAATATAATTTTTTAGTGTAGGGTGTGCATTGGATCAACCTTCGCCTTAAGTGGCTTTGCCCAAGTTTGTTGCATGTCCCTCACATACTTTATGATCCCGGCATAGGTAAATTCAAGATTTAAACTCGCATTCACAGTGAATAATGTTATTTTGTTAAATGTTGACATGAACGGCCAAAAATTAGTGGGGAATATGATGCTTTATCCTGCCTATATATTCGTTTAAAAGATGCATTACTTGTGTGGCCAAGTTATCAACACCTAAAAGTAGAAAAAAGATGGCACTAGAAAAAGTAGTATGTTTTCATGTAACGGTCAATTCCATTCCTAATCATAATGACATATTCCCCCATTCAATTCACAAGAAAGTAAAAACGACTTTTAAATTAAAAATATATAGAAGGTACGAAAACACTTTTTAATCTTATGATCTTAAATATGTAACATGATAGACAAATTAAAACGGTGAGGGTATAATATAAGATGGAAAGCTGGGTATACAGTATGATTAAGCCACTTGTGTGCTGGACCCAAGAGGTAGTGGACAATTTAAAAATTGGCAATTTGGGTCTGAATTCAGTGTATTAAAGCAGGACGAGAAAGGGACATATATTAGGATTTGATTAGTGGAATTTGTATGCTAGTGTTTACAAACCAATTTTAAATTATTTACACCTTAATTATTTGGTTCCCTATAGTGGCATGGTAATTAAAACGTGATCAATGGAGTATTAGAATAAGTTTAGATCTTTTCTAAAAGTATTTCATGGGCACAATACAGACCTTAATAATTGTGTTTAAAAAATCAAAACAAATTATTAATCGGTCATAATGTAGCTAGAATTTTTATTAAAATGATGAATACAAAATTTGAATATATATCTTATGTTTATCTAAGCTTATCTTCGAAATAAGTTCTTTAAGTCTAATTCTGATAGTAAGGATATTAATAACTTGAAAGTGTAATTTCAAAATTTACCTATTTGAAAGTAAATGAGTAAATTTATTTATTTTCTTTCTATATTTTGATACAATATTTTAAAGATAGTGATTTGAAAAGTGTAAATTTAATTATGAGATTTATTATTAAAAGATAACACTACAAAATATGCAAAATAAAACACACAAAAGATATTTGTACTCATATTCGATATTCAGAAGCCCGGAAAACTTCCAATAAAATTTATTATTCAGATTCCGGCACCTTTCCGGCTGTTCGCCGACCAAAAACCAGTCGTAGCAAAACTCAGCTCCGGTAAGTGCTTAAGCTTTTTCCTTTTGTTATAATTTATTATTACTTGTTCTTTTTTGAGCTAATTTGATCGTATTCTCAACTAATTTGGGTCTCGAAATCATTTAATTGTTCAAAAAAAAGTTTGGGGTTTGAAATATTCAATTGATTTTGATATATAAGCATGTAAAGGTAGAATCTTTATGACTGCATAATAAGAATTTGATGTAGAGCAGCAAAAAGGAATTTTCTATCAGATGTAGTGGTTAAAATTTAAGGACCAAACAGAAGTTATGGTTTTTTTCTAGAATGTACTATTGCTAGAGTTTGATTGAGCGGAGGGTCTATCGGAAATAGCCTCTCTACCTCTTATAGGTTGGTGGGGTTAGTATTTTTTTTATCTACGTATAGTCAACTTCAGCTAGTTCGTGTGTTTACTTTTTCAGAGTTTAAAAGACCTTAGTGAAAATCCTGGCTCCGCCACTGTTTGCAGGATTACACTGGGTATGTTGTTGTAATATTGCTAGAGATAACTAGTAGGATCTCATGAGGGGACCGATTATTTGCAAGACTTTATCTATTTCAACTTCATGAAGGCAAAGCTGTTGAAAGATGTTTAAAGAACCATATTTTTTTGGTTAATTGGATAGATATATGTACTCGACAAAGTTTACAAGTTAAGGGTAGCGCTAGAGATCTTTGATAGTTCATTGATGTAAACCAAATTAGTCTTTTGAAAGTAGTTCCTAGAATGTCTACACATACTGCGTCATTTGCAAACACCGAAGGAACTACCAAAATACTTAGCTTATCAAAAAATTTCTTCTTTGCTCCTCCTTAGCAAGAAGGTCTGCCAATCTATTTTGCTCTCGGTAGTTATGCTTGATGTTTGTATTCCTCAGTCTTTGCATCAATAACCTGCATTCAGAAGTAATAGAAGAGTGAGGAATGTGTCCTTGATTAGTCATTTTATTACCTCCATAGGACCAAATTGCTAGGACATAATTGATCACATGACCTGCTTTAGTTTGCAAAATTTATGAGGATTTTTTTTGTATAACCATCTGGTATTCGGTTCGAGCCCCTGTGAATGGAGAATCCCCTGTAACGACTTCTTTTTATGAGTATCCGATGACAGGTCACATGGACATGCCAAAAGGAGATAAACTTGTGCTGAGGGGTTTAAAATATCATGGATATCATGGGGTGAAGCAAGAGGAAAGGAAGCTTGGTCAGAAGTTCCTCGTAGATGTTGATGCTTGGATGGATCTTCGACCTGCTGGTGAATCTGACTGCTTGTCCGATACTCTAAGTTATACTGATATATACCGGTGAGTGATGCTTTTGAGTTTGTTCATTTTGCATATTTGAGAGTTAAGATGACCGAACAGAAAGAACTTGATTTCTAAACATCTTGAACGTTTAAGTAACAAGGTTCTATTGCTCAGAGGTCAGTTTAAATAATACTCTTTTCACCATATAGAAAATATACGAGGATTGAGCAGTTTCATTCACCAAAGCTAATCTGGAAGAGATGAATAGAATATAATAGATGAGACCTCAAAATTGGGATATAAACAGCTGTAAAAGGACCAATGATTTTATGAGTTCTCGTAGTAAGAACTTGACTCTGAAACATCTTCGAGAGCACACTAAAGCAGATTCTTGATGCTATGTAATTTCATGGATATTCCATCATACATGGGAATTTTGATGCCACTACTAGAGGTTCTCGTAATCTTCTACTTTCTTGAGGAAACATTGGACTATTGCCTTATTATTATTTATCTTAGAGGAGTTCACTTTGCACCTAAGGGCGGGATCTAGTGGTCTGGATCCTGATTACTCAAGTAAAATCTCTTGACAGCGTTTGGTAATAAGGAACACTCGAAATTCCAATAGTTTAATCACTGATATCAGGTAATTTTCTATTGGCGCTAACTGATCTCCTGGACGGTGTTTGCTTGTAAGTTACAGTTTCTTTTCTTGTCTCAGCAAATCTTAAGCATAAACATTTCACAGATCAATTTTCTAGCTTGGTTCGTATGCTTGTTTTGGCATGATCATTCATTGATTCTATCTTCTAAATCTGTGGATTGGCAGAATAGTGAAAGAGGTTATGGAGGGGCCACCTAAAAATCTGCTAGAATCTGTGGCTCAGCTTATAGCATCGACAACCCTCACCAAGTATCCACAGGTATCTGCTGTTCGCGTTCAAGTTGGAAAGCCTCATGTGGCCGTCCAAGGGCCTGTTGACTACTTGGGTGTCGAGATCATTAGATACAGAGATCTTGGTGTTCAAAACTAGGACATGATGCTTGTATTATTAGCAACTTCAAATTTCTGCTGTTTGACAATCATTTTCAAGCAGGTACAATTTGATCAATTGTCTCAGACTCTTGATGCTTAATTGAATAATGCCTTTCTGTTACACACTTCTGCAGTGACACAAACTACCCAAAAATACAAGGGCAGTCCGGTACATGATGCATTCCACGTTCACACAAGTTTTGGTGAGGGTCACACCTCGAAGGATGTAATGTACGCAATCTACTTGAGCAAGTATCATTGATTTCATAGCTCGAACCTATGACCTATAGGTCACACGAGACACTTTACCATTGCTCAAAACAAGAATATACAGATTGAATTGAACTACTTCTAGGCAATCCTTTTGGCTAGAAAAGAAAGTTGACAAAAACAATTGTAGTAGTTTACTAAAAATACTGATAGTTCTTTAGGGCAATAAAATGAACTCTCTCGGTTGGAATAAGAAAAACAAGTTTCATAACTGACATTTCACCGATTGCCTGCTCCTTACATAGTCACCACTATCATCATAATACAATTTGCTTAGATCATATATATAAAAAATAAGTAAGAAAAACACCTAATTTAAAATCGAAACGTCAATTTGTTGGAATATGATAAATGTAGTTTCAAAATATCTGGAGAAGAACTTATATTTTAGATATTTGCTAAAAAAAAATAGTATTTCAGACTATAATATTGAGATCATGTTTTACTTGAATCGAGGATTTATCGAGAAACGACATCTCTTCATTCTCAAGGTAGGAATAACACTGTATACACCCCCGAAAGATTTTTTTTATAAAAAATTAGAGGAACAAAATAAGGCTAATTACTAGACCATAGAAAAATATAAAAACAAGAATGTGGCAAGTGCACAGCCCCTGCACCACTCTCCATTTCCCAAAGCCCGTGTTCTTCGCGGCGGCCGGAAAATCAAGAAACATTTTATCCACCACCAGTCTACTACCAGTATGGCTAAAATGGCTGCTGACCCTTTTTCTGTACGGACAGAAGCTACTTGTTCGTCTTCTCCATTGAAACTTCGAAGCTCAAAGACAGCTACTTTTCGAATTCGAGCTCATAATAATCAGCACATCGATGACAAGAACAGGTTCTACAAAGAGCTTGGTTTGTTTCTTCTCTTCTCTGCTTGTATTCTTGTTTTAGAAATATAAAGTAAAATCAACAAAAAAAAAAGGTTACTACCATCTTTAATAGTTTAAATTTGAGTTAATACTCCTAAAGTATCAACTCTTTCGCACGACTCTCGTAGTTCAACTATCTATTGTTCTATTTAGCTATCTAAACTGTTAATTTTTTGCGAGTTTCCTACCTGAATTATCACTTTGTTTGTATAAAAAACACACTTAGATGCAGAGTTGGCCTACGCGTGCCCTGTTGTCTATTGGGAATAAGTATTTGCCCAACTCAGCATTGAGGTGTGGTTTAATACAAAGAGAATGATAATTTAAACAGGTAAAGCGAATAATGGATAGTTGAGGTATGAAATTTATGAAGTGAGTGGGCCTACATGAGTCTGTTGTCGATTGGGAACAAAGATTTGGCTAACTAAGTATTGAGGTGTGGTTTATTACAAAGGGAGTGATAGTTTAGATAGGTAAAGAGAATAGTGGATAGTTGAGCTATGAAACTCGTGAAAAAGTGATAATTCGGGTGTGTTTTTGATCATTAACTCTTTAAGTTTTTAGAATGAGGTGGTTGCTAAGTTAAGCTGAACTTCTAACTTCATTATCAGTCTTCGTGATTCTTTTAAGAAGGTTCATCAGTGAGGTGATTGTAAACTTAAAATAAATAAGTTAACTTGTCCTTGCTTTATTAACTTTTAGATGAATTTAACTACTTTTGGGTTATGGATTATTTAGTGCGAGGTGTTGAGGTATAAATTTGAAGTATTACCAGTAGTGTGCAAAGACTAGTGTTTGAGACTGAGAGAATGGAGACAGAGAAAGCTCAGTGAGAGACAATTAAGCAGGCTAACTTAAAGAAAGATGGAACCTTCCGAAGTGCTTAGTAGTAAACTGTAAATAAGAATGAGGGTAAAGGGCAGCCCGGTGCACAAATCATCCCGCATTAGCAGGGTCCGGGGAAGGGACGGCACCCCAAGCGTGTGATGTAGACAACCTACCCTAATGCAAGTATTAGTGGCTGCGTCCATGGCTCAAACTCATGACATGCATTGCTCCAAGGCTCCCCTTCCAAAAATAAGAAAGAATTGAGAAGGAAATGTAAAGGCGTGACTAGGGTGTAGGCAGTGCACACAGAAGCGGAGTCACAACCAACCGTTGCAGAATTATGCATAGGAAAAGATATTTCTTGAAATATATTTAGAGAAGGTTAATTTGAATCCCCTTGACATGAGGAGAATTTAACTTGTAGAGGCAAAAGTAGTTCAAAAGTAGCTTTAGATGATAAGTGCGGAATTTTTGAATTCCCTTGTGAAAATTCCCTTGTGAAAATTCCCTTATCCACAAGGGGAAGTGAAGTACATGCATTTATTTTTCCTTCACACACCAGGAGATCTTCCTTAACGGGTCTTAATGCTTTTTTAAGTGGTCTAGAGAAGATAGCATGGGAAAGTGGACAATTTAAAGGGAAGAAACACTAAATAGCTGAGAAGAATCTTTGTCAAGAAGCATTTGAATGCAACACAATCAAGTTAGAATCCTCAACATATTCATGTTCGTAAATCGACTCACCATTAGAAAAATTATACACAGCATCAAGATACTGCTATAAAATCTTGGCATCAAATGCGTGTATAGTAAGTAAGAGTCTGTTAATTTTTTGTGGTATTGATGGTCTCATGTTGTAGGCACATTTGCTTTGAAAAGGAAGATTGAAGATTTGGTACTCCGTGCTGAAATGTTGGCACCAACAGCACTAGAATTTGAAGAAGCAAGACGCCTCAAGCAGGAAGAAATTATTCGTGAATATGATTTGTGGGATGACGTAGCCAAGTCAAATGAAGACCTTGTGCAATTAGCTGAAAGCGCCAAAGCGGTTGATGCCCTCAAAGACCTTAGATACAAGGTATCATGCAAGATAACCCAAAGCTAATTCTCACTTGTCAGCATATGTTTATAGCCTAGTTATTTAAGACTTAAAAGGGAAAACCATCAAACTCAATTCCATTGAGTGTGCTTCTGCAGGCTGAAGAAGCTAAGCTGATTACGGAGCTAGCAGGAATGGATTCTATCAACTATGACTTTTTAAAGCAGGCTTATACAGCTTGCGTCAGTGTGAATAATACATTAGATAAGTATGAAATGTCCAAGCTTCTTAGAGAGCCATATGATATGGAGGGAGCATGTGTCACCATTGAATCTGGAAATGAGGGCATTTACTCAAAGGTATTTATCTGGAATCTCTTGCTATGTTACCACATATACTTGCTGAGTCAATAGCAAAGGTCCATATGCACTCGTGTCCAAGCTGCTCATGAGCATCTATTTATTCTGCTTATTCAACGTCAAAGAGATGGTTTTTCTTCCATCTAATGTAGCTTTATTTCCTTTAGAAGTTCCATTCTAGGCAAGACTACTATAGTAGCTGCCTAGCGGGGGTTGTAAAGTAAAATGTATCTAGTTCTGTATGGATACTATGTACATTTGGTGGTACTGCTTCTCACTATTATACTTATCCACTTTGATCCAGATTTGGGCAGAAAAACTCACAAGAATGTATATCAAATGGGCCGAAAAACAAGGTCATAAGGCGAGGATAGTTGAGAAACAAGATTCAGAGAGTGGTGGTATCAAATATGTGATGATTGAGTTAGAATTCAAGTCAGCATACGGCTATCTTTCAGGAGAAAGAGGAATCCATTGCATGAATGGAAGTTCTGAAGGTAAATTTGATCTTTCAAAGGTATGAATCTGAGGATTCTTAGCTCAAATTTAGTTCTCCCCTGTCGCTATCAGTTGATTATGTGAATTATAATATTCCAATAGTTTCATATTTCCTACTCAATCCTTTGAGTTATGTGTTGTTCTATGAGAATCATTGGACATATTCTTGTTGGCCTTTTAAGAGGAGAACAATTTTCTTGTGTCGTCTTAAATCTCAGTATTCTGATGCATTCTGCTTAGAGTTTAGTTTATCTGAAGTGAATAAATCACAACCGCTGACCGTTAGTTCAAAAATTCTCTGTAATCTATTTCAGGTCATAAAATGTGACTACTACCTATTAATGTTATGAAGGGAACTGTGATTGTCCAACATTTAACTGAAAAGGAGAAGATATAATATAGTTATCATGGTGTGGTATTATTGCATAGATAAAATAAAGTACATCAAGTTTTGAGTGAAAGTAGTATAGAACTTGATGATTTATGAAACAAGCTTAAATTTACCATGCTTCGATGCAGTTCAATAGTCAGTAGAATAAGGGGTGACTTATGAGTTAACAATAGTCAGTACTCAGTAGAATAAGGAGTGAAAACAATCATATAACGCAAAGTACACTGATCTCTTCCTATTACCAAACTTGCGCTAAGATAAAATAACCCCCTTTCATTTTCCTAGAACGTGGAATTCAAATCACTCGGCCATCAATTTTCATGATGAGGTATTGCTTTTGCGAAGAAAGAGCTCCTTACGGCATGATGACACAGAGACTTTATATGTCAGGAAAGAGGGGAACTTTAAAATGAATACTGGAATTCCTTTAAACTATTGGGAAGACAGGAACTTTAAACTTTTTGAAGTATTAACCGACTAATGAAGGATGATGATTCGAGACATGTTTTGTCGAGCAATCATTATGTACCTTACATTAACACAACTCTCTATCTGGATACTCGTATCCTCTTAGATGTTCATCAAAATGATAAAATTTACAGGCTGATCTTAACAGATTGTGCAGGATGGAGCTGCTGCGATCGATGTTATTCCTCTTTTTCTTGAATCATCCCCTGACCTCCAAATTGATGAAAACGATCTAGAAATCACAACATCGTATGAAGAGGAACAGGGCAGGACTTCGCCTTCACTCACCATTCAGCACATTCCAACAGGATTGCAAGTCCGATCAACAGGTAATAATGGTTGTTTTTTGAGTTGAATATCATTATCTCTATAGGTGATTCATATTACTTTGATGTTTTTGCACTATGATCTATGTAAGGTTTCTACATACACACATAGAAAAGAAAGAACAAAAGCTTTTGCAGTCTATCCTGCTGGTAGCAGAGAAGTTAGGCAATCATACAGACTGCTATAGAGACACTCTAATACCGAAGAATTATATGTCAAGAAGCACTGTTCTGAAAGGGTATGAGATGACAGCGCATTCCTGAAAGTTTTCTTGTACTTTGGTCATTTCATAGTCATACTACACATAAAAGTACTATATTACATTTGTGCGGAGATACCGTCTCTTATTCCAATGTTCGTTTCATTTGCTGATGGCTGTGAGATAGAGTCTAAGATATTTGTGTCCGACACAAATGCGTTGCCTTCTTAGGAGAATATATGCTCTAAATTTGGGGCTCTGACTAGTACGCTTTAATTTTTTAATGCAAGAGAAAGAACTTACAATGCTGATAAGAACTTAAGCTTTTAAAACAATGTGGAACAATGAGATATCGGAGAAGAATGAAGAAAGCAGCGAAGAAAGGGCAAGAAATGTATGAAGTCAAATTGGTGGCTGTGGGGTTCTGCCCACCACATTTTGCCTGTGGAAGATAATTGTTTAATTTCCACATGGAGATAAATCTCTTTTGTTTCTCAATGTTTTTGACTGTAGCTCTTTGGCAATCTATTCCTTTTTGTCTGGCGACTCTCTACCATGACAGTTTCTCTTTGCAGGTGAAAGAAGTAGTTTCGCAAATAAGCTTAAGGCCCTGAATCGCTTAAAGGCAAAGCTTCTCATTGTAACGAGGGAGCAAGGAGTCTCAAACTTGGCTAGCATCAGAAGTAGTGATATCTCTAGTAGTTGGAACCAAGTGATAAGGCGGTATGTATTTCATCCAAACAAACTGGTAGAAGATATGAAGACGGGCGTCCAATTGTCTGACCTTACTGCTGTGTTAAACGGAAACATTGAACCATTTATCGGTGCTCATATCAACAGCAGACGACATGAAATCCCATGATACATATAGCTTTGTACTCCTCTCATGCAAAAAAAAAGCAGAAAGAAACAGAATTTATGATAGAAAAGAAGCAGATAAAGGTGAAGGGTGGGAGAGAAAAGCAGTCACTGCTCCATGTTCTTGTATTCTTAAGTTGGTGGTAACTTATTAAGTAACTGTGCTCTACAAATCTGTAAAATTTTGCTCAATGATCTATCGAAAACAACCTATCTACTCTCTCAAAGGTAGGGGTAGTGTATACACCACCGTCTCCGGACCTTACTAGTGGGATTACACACAATATGTTGTTGTAAGAGAGATTTATTTCAATTCTAAATTTTATCGTTTTCATGTATATATCAAGCCATCATAGTACAAAAGAGGTTGATTCCCCATTTGCGGAGTCGGGGGAAGGATCAGACCACAATAAACTCCTGATCACATGACAATAACTTTACCAGTTACACTAAGGAGTTACACCAAGGCTCCCCTTCCACAATGCACAATAGCACGATAAATAAAATAATTCAATTGAAAGCAATATTGTTTTTGATAATTAATTCGATCGAGCATGGAACTTTGGCACTATCACAAGAAACAGAAAGTTGCACCATTTCATCTCTCATCAAAAACATTATACAAGGCGTTTACATTCTTTGCAGTCTTACCAAGAAGTTTCTTGCAAAGAACAGCAAATTTACATCAGACCTATTATTGAGTAAAATATCACAAGCTCACAAAGTGAACTTATGGGAAAAAAGAATATGACTCTCAATGAAATAAGGAGAGTAAAAAAACAAATTTCTTTAGGAAAATAAAGCTTCTAAATAGTCATCAACATAAGCTAGGCATGGCCAGTGATCTGTTCGAATTCGAACGAGTGTAGAAGTATTAGAAACTTCCATCTGAAAAAGGAGATGAAATCTTGGTGGAAGGAATATCAAAATCTGAATAATGCCTAGGTTTTTCTTACTAATTTGGACATAACCCCCTCCTCCATCATCTTCATCATCCTTGTACTTGAGGTAAAGGGGTCCCCCAACTAAACTGGTTTCCGCGATGGTATCATCAGTGGAAGAGGAACCCAAGTTAATCTCATCCCATGTAATGTCCCTTATAACTCCTCCCTCCTTCATGAGGTTGGTTAGAGAATCACCGGTTACACATACAATAAAAGGTCCCAAGGATCGCTCTACGGCTTGGATCAAAGATGCCACAGGAACCTCTAGTAACTTCACGGAGCGAGTACCACTGATTGCTACGACCCCTTTGCCTCCTTTGAGTACAAATGTCTCCCGCCCAGTGCTGGTTGAAGCGCCACATGCTTCCCACAAAGCATTGAACAGATCCACGTAGTAACCACGTTCTGCATCTTCAGGGATGTCTTTTGGAACAATAGCTTTGAGAAACATATCTTCAATTCCTACTGTAATGTTATGCAGCTGGCCTCTAATGATCTGACCATTGTCCGCATTCGTTTCAATGAAAACATCAACAAAACCAGGTATTGGATCCTGTGGTTCCAATTCAATCAGAACAGGAGCTTTGAAGCTTTTGTCATCTCCAGGAGTTTCAGAAGCATCTTCCACAGGGATAATATCAAGGGAATTCGTCTGGCTAAAAGAGTAGAAACCTTTGGGGGGTTGACCTAGAAGAAAAGGAACGTGGCATGATGGAATGGAGCCATATGGCGCAGAAGAAGAGAACTTGAGAACAGTTGCATATAAGGCAGGAAGGGTATCGACTCCATTAGCTGGCATATTGTTTCCCCAAATGCGACTGAAGGGCTCTGACTCAAACCTTAAAGCACAGGATATTTTGATCTTGACACCCGGCACGTGTCTGAAGTCAGGAATAAATGAAAAATGCTTCCTCAAGATTTCAACAATCTGCGAAATCTTTGAATCCATCACACGTAATGGCTCTGGAGGCTGATTGTGCAGATTGGCTTCAGAGATCGTTGTATCATCAGTAATTTTGTCAAACTCACTTTGCTCACTTGGGGACGCATTGTCCTTGATGGGTTCTATATAGCTAGGTTTCTTGGCATCAAATCCCAGGGCTGGCAGGGACAAAGACCAAGATTGTTTAACCAACAATGGCACCATGCGCTCAAGATGCATGCAGGACGAAATATTCCTAGATTTCTTAGGGTCGTGAGAAAGTCTAGGAGACTGAACACTGAAGAAAGAGCTGGAATGGGTAGATGGAGAAATTCCAGGAAGCTGGTCCCCACTGTTAAGAATGTCTCTTAGCTTTTTCCCAGGAATACAAATCAGCATCCGCAGGTAAATTCTGCAAAATACCATCAACTATAAGAAAACAATAGTATATTGCACACTCAATATGTTTATTTTCCCCAGTTAATCCTACAAAGTGCAAATTCAATGGTGAAAAAGCTTCCCAATGTTATTGACATCTGTCATTTGCGGTGAACAGGTGATGATATAAACAATGTGTACATTCAGCAGAACAAGGTAAGAAATGGATGGAGATTTTCTCATAGTATTACCTGGCATTATCACGAACCTCCAGATCTGGGAAATAAAGACAAGTGAATGATAAAAGACGAGACAACCCAACAAATAATTTGGAACTATAGTGATGCATGATCATGGTTCGACAAATTCCAAGAACTTTACTCCCATGACTCCAAGACCTTAATCCTGTATCTGGACCATGTTTTTCAACAAGAACTACCATGAACCTGGTAAGGAGCTCTATTAACCCACTAGGTGAAACTTTATCACTCTCAGCAATCCTTTCCAATATACAGAAGTAAGATACCAATTTGTAGTCTATCTTGAGTTTTGCAAGCAAGTTATCATCAAATGTCTTAAGTAGGCGTTCTCCCAAAAATTGATGTTTGTAACATGTCAACAAGCGGTCTGTGAAGCCAACAATGACAGGGACCAATCCTCTATATTCAGACAAAGAGTCTATTAGTGTTCTCTGCAAAACAAAAGTCAAGCTTCAGAAACATTTAGGCAAAAAATATATGAGCATCATTGCAAAATCGGAGTAGAGTATCAGTACTACTGCTAAGTCAGGAGGAGATGCATCATCTGTCATTCATTTCTAAACTCCTATAAGACAAACTCCAATAACACCTCTAAGATATAGCTCCCCAGATAAACTAATCAACATGACAAGAAGATGGAAGACATCAAAGTTACACACGTGGCAGGGCACTTATAGATGGCCTGAAGGAAGAACAAGTTTCACCTGAGAATCCAACCTAATCTTATGCAGCAAAAGAGACTCAAAAGAAAGATATATATTGTTGGAGAGTTACGGTGTATGCAGATTCTTTTCACCAAAGTTCTTATCTTTCATTGGAGCACATCTTCTAGACCTCTCTATTATGCTACAGCCCTCTAACCTTCTTTCATCAATAATATGTTTTCCTCTATACTTTCAAATTCAAACAGATCAGGTAAAAAGGAAAAGAAAAAAAAAAAAACTAACAACTGTTTGCACAAAGAGACGCAAAGTGAAAAGAATGTATAAGCTCTTTCCTTTTAGTGAAGCATCAAATGCCTCAAACCAATGCCACAGACTCAAAGTAAGAATAGAACAACAGGTTCAAAGTATGTGTACCTGCACAGTGTGGTAGATTGCTGGCTCCAAAAGGCTTTTATTGGAGATAGAATCATTTTCTGAGTGAGATGTCTGACCGATCAAAAACTTATGGATTGCACGGAATGCCACAGAAGTTTCCATACTCCAAGGAGGCAACCATTTAAAAGCTGATACACAAACAAGGCCATCTTCAAATAACTTTTCCCGAGTCATTTGTCGACTGCCTTTTGAACTCATTACTCCATTGACATTATCAATCAAAACTGAACAATAGGCAAGCAAGTCAAGCTTCAACGATTTCAAAGCGAGGGGATCAAACACCGATGGGTAAAAGCTCAAGCTCATATCAACAACATTCTTCCTTTTCTCAAAATCCCTCTTCAATACCAACCCTATGAACCCAACTAACCAGTGCAGCACCAACAATCGAAAAAACAAATGATGCTGGGATTCTTTGGATAACAACAACAGACGACTCGCAATTTCCATCTCTTGCCCTTCGAAAGAATCCATATAGCTTAAGTACATGACTAAATATGCATGCCATAGCAAAGGATCATATGTATGAAGCAATCCCGAAAACTGAACCTTCAACAAAGATGGCTGCAAATCCAATACTGCAGCAACTGGCAATGTCTTATCCATGAACTCCAATAACCCCCAAGGAGTCAAATTCTGTGGACATTCAAGCAAAAAAGCAACTACTCTCCTCAACTCCCTGTTACTCAAATCTGATAACTCCCCTTGAAAATGTCCATTTTTAACACTTTCATCAACCAAAAACCTAGGTACAGTAAACGGAACCAACGTCGAAGAATTACTGAATGAAACAGTAGGTTTTAATCTAGCAATGTTATGAACAACAGTTGATAACAATAATGCATAGCTTTGGGCAGCATGAGTACGCTCATTTTGGCACAAACTCCACAAATGTGATCCAATTTCCGAAAGTAAACAAGGAAAAGCAGTTTCTAATTCACGTAAACACTCGCAAGCAATTGATCGAGTTTGCCGGTCAACGCTATGATTCGGCCGGTTAATAATAGTTAACAAAAGCTCAATTAAACTTTCAAGAGGAGTAACAAAGCTAGAATCGAGACAATTCGATGTATAACTCACGTAATTGACGAAAATTGAAGTTGAAGAGATAAGAAACTGTTCCTTGAGAGCGAACGACGTTGAAACGCCGTCGTGTGGTGATTGGATTACTGACCGGAGGGCTTCGACCAGACGGCTGAGGAAATTAGGTGAAACGATGTCGTTTTCGTCTGTGCTGAAGTGTTCTTCGATGAAGATGAGGAGCTGGAGTTTGAGATTGTGAGGGATATCTTTCCGGAGAAGTGAGGAAAGTGTGAGGTCAAGAAGAGGAACGGCGGCGTAGTTGATGGAAGTCCACCGGAGCCGCCGTGAACCGCCGTGGTTGTAATCGTCGATTAGATTTTCCCATTCTTGCGCCGATAAGGGTTTGAGTTCCGGTGACATTTGTTGGGTAATGACTCGGCCCGAGTCCGAGTCTTCAAAACTCGGCTGATTAATGGATCTTAGTTCTCCTCATTTTTTTGTCAGCTAGAAATGTCCAAAGGTGACACTTGAACTATACACGTTTCAATTGAACATCTGAACACATAATAACGTGTTTCAACTAAATATTTTCATCTACGTAATTGATACTTGAAAACGTATGCAAAAAGTTTCAAAAATTTGAGTCGGAAATATATCTAATAGAAAATTTTATCACGTGTTCAAATGTTTAATTGGAACAGGTTGTAGTTCGAGCGGCCAAATGACATGTACCGTCAAATTAGTTTGAACGTTCAAATGAAATTTAGTATAAAGTTTAAGGGATTGTTTATGTATTTAGTATATTTCTTTTTGACATGTATCCACTTTAATAATTATCAAGTAATTGTTACTCCTTACATTTACTTTTACTTATCTAGTTTGAACTTTATACGTATCTTAAGAAAGTAATATTAATATGAGTATAAGTAGAGTCCTTCTCTTGTTATGCTTCCAAGGATTTGAGTCTATCGGAGAAAGTGGCGGTATGGCAGACGATCCAAGATTTGAATATTATGAGTTATAAATTTTTCAATGACGACTTCAAGTTCTAATTACTACGTTCTTTAGGTTATTCAATCAAATTTCGAGAAATAGTTTCAAACCTGAGTTAGTATACACACTTAGAGGAAGAGAAGTTCAGATATAGATAATTGCCTTATATAAGCACGTAGGATGAGTACACATCAGTTATCACGCGAAGGGTTGCTCTCCGTTCAAGATGAGCAACGATTCGATTATTCAACTACATATTATAAAGAGAGAAGATCGACAACTCTTATTCTGTTAATTATCTAGCATAGTCTAGCTAGTTGAAACTGATCGCGTATTTTGGCTGCCTGTTTGGTGTAAACAGTCCAAAATGTTTCTCAATTTCAGGGCTCTTCAGATCTTCATTCAACAGCGCGAAAATGTAAGCCTCAATTGGCTTTGATGGTCTTTTCGGACTCCCTCCTTTCACATGTCTAATCAAGTTGTTGTTGTAAGTCCTTGCGTTGTCAATAGAGGTCAATTGCCCTGCTCCAGCTGAAGGCCAACCGCTCTCTGATACAACGATATCCAAAGATGAGCCACCGGCCTTTTCAAGGGCTGAGTATGTAGCATCTAAGAGTGCATCAAACAGGTTGCGGTATTCTCTTCCATTATCATTTACAACAACTCCAGGGGATGTAAACAACGCGTAGTCAAGCTTAATAGCTTGATTGTTTGCTATTGCAAAGTAAGGATATATGTTGACAAGTAAAGGTGAGCGGTTAGCTACTAAGAAACTGATGATGGGATCAACATATCCTCGGACGTTGTCTTTAAACTTGCCTCTTGATGGAGGGTAAGTATCTGTAGTAAGTTCGGTTTCAATAGCAGTAGAAACTTTGATCTGATTTCCAAGACCAGCACCAGAAATCGCGTTCTGAATGTTTCTCATTGCATTGATCACGAAAGGTACATACTGCGCGTTACCATTTAATGGACTAACTTCATTTCCAACAGCTATATACCTGAACTTGACATTACCATAGTTCCTAACATTGTTTTGGACCCAAGCATTCGCGTTAGCTTGGCTAGACGCGATATTCTGAAGATCAGGATTTGGCACGCCTAGTATGAGTTCAATATTCGAGCCTCTAAGGGCTTGGAGAGTTGGTTGATGAGGATCATAGATTCTCATTCTTCGTATATTGTTTCGATTACATAGAGCCACAACATCTACTGGAGATGGTAATCCATTCCCATTTCTTCCATAACAAACTCCTGTTTGTGCTCCTGTATAACAATATTATCTATTAGCTCGTGATGAATCAATGTATTACTCAATCAACTGAAATATCACGACAACTAGAAACATATAAGTTATACACACCGTCAATATAAAGAGTTTTTAAGTACCTGTGAAATCTAAGGTAGCCAATATAAGTATCACCAGCAGAGTCGTCGCGGTAATTGGAAAATGTAGTTTGGTACAAGCCATGGCAAAGAAAAGAAAATTGAGTTGTGGATGTAATAGCAGAAAAGCTTACACATTTTATAGTGAAATTCTTATACTATGTTACTCTAATTTCCACATCTAAGTCAAGTTAATCAATGGAAAAAATGTTACACCTTATTACAAGATGCAGAAAAGTCTGCAGCCCCTAAATTTCCTTGGTGAAAATGACTAGATGAAATGTGAAATTTGTTAGGCAGCCTTGCAATTAATTGTTGCATTAACCATTGAGGAAAATTTGTAGATATTTAAGTCTGTCGAAAACAACTTCTCTACCTTCTCAAGGTAAGGGTACTAAGGCTACGTAACACACTACCCTCCCCTGACCTCACTTGTAGAATTACCCTGGGGTGTTGTTGTTATTATTTCTCTTAGGACTAGTCTATCGGAAAAATAACTTATCTATCTTCTCGAGGTAGGGATAGGGCTTTGTAACAAACTACCCTCTCACCAACATGGGTTGTGGTGCACTGGAGGGAGTGCTTAACCCTTAACCAGAGATTTCGGGTTCGAGCCCTGGGTATGGAGAAAATCTTGTTGGGAGCGCCACCCCCGAATGGGCCTTGCAGAGCGCGATCCGGATTTAGTCGGAGCTCCAATGTGGGCTCCGGACACCAGGTGGAAAACCCAAAAAAAAAAAAAACTACCCTCCCCAGACTCCAGTTATGGGATTACGTTGGGTATGTTGTTATTTCTCTTAGGTTTAAACAAGAATATCCATTACTTGGATGCAAGGTAATTGAAGTCTTGCATAAGAGACACTAGTACTAACATGGCTGTAATATTTTGACAATTCAAAGTTTGGACTACTAGCATGTCTAATTTCTAGATGCAATGTCCATACAAAAGATTATATATTATAAGCAGTGTCGATCTGTTATCACAATTCAGTCCGGAATTCAAAAGTTTTACTTACTATTTCAAAATTTATCATTTTTCCAAAGGTACAAGTCTACTATGCATGCATTTAGTCATTGACTGTTTTTCAGAAATACATACATATGTGTGTCTCTACGCGCCCATATGTCCCTTTAAAACGATGTCTAATGATGCAAACAAATACATGTGTCAGTGGGAGATAACAAGTACCTGATGGTATTAATAGTTGCGAGAACAAGCTGATCTGGACACCGAACTTGTAAAAGAAATGCATTTGCTTCTACCGCTAGAGAGTTACTAGTACTTGTGTCAAATGTATCTTCGTAATATAAATGTTACTATAATTAAATTAGTTTGACGTAAAAAATGGTCCCATTTTAAAAGTCATACATAATACGTATAGAAATGTTTGGCATGACATTATTGACTATATTAAACACTAGCCACCTTGACCAAGGGTGTGTTTGGTACATTTGATAATATTTTTTTTAGGAAAAGAAGTGATTTTCTTACTTATTTTCTGGTGTTTTGATAAGTAAGTAAAAAATATTATCTCAAAAGTATTATATATAATCTATTCAAACACTATCAAAGTAGGGGTATGTTGGACTAGGGTTTAATATAAGACAATTAGTGTAGAATGCTATTCATAAAATTTATTTTCTCAACAAATCACTATAAAAGTCATTTTTCCTTATCTATAAGAAACTATTTTTTCTGGACAAAAAATAAAAACTTTTAATCAAAAAATCATTCCCTCCCTACCAAACACACCTTAATTATTGAAAATTTGCGACAATTGAAATTATTCTAGATGTGTTGGGTTGAGTCCATGAAGGACTTAAAAGTGAGATGGCAAAAACAATTTCTGATTATTTTGAATTAATTTCTGTCACATATTTAATGAATTTCTATATATAGACATAATATAAATAAAATCAATTTTGTTCTTTTAAGCTAACCTTTAAAGCCCCCCGATTAAGATTTATCCCGTTATGTCCTGTCCCGGCCCTGCACTGCACCATTTCCATCCCTGGTATATAACAACCAGGCCAGCTCTAGCACATGCAAAGTACTATATTATATGCAGAATGGAAAGCAACTTATCAATCACTAAAAGTCTTTATAATAAGTCATTCTATTGATGTTCTCATATACATTATTTTTCATTAGTGTGTTTATATTATATACTTCCTATGTCTCGTGACATTTTTCGTTTTTCGAAATGAAATTTATATATTTGTAAACTACGTAAAAAGTACTATAAGTCACAATAATTAACAATTCAAAATAATTAAAAGATATATGAAAAATTTACAATAAAATATAAACTTGTTTGAATCTCGAAATCCGAAAAGTGTCACATGAATTGAGACGGGGGAGTATTATATATAGATTCATGAGAGAGAAACAATGACAGATAATAATATACTTAAATGTCATTAAAGAAGAACCACAATTCCACCAAGAGTATTCAAAGCCAATTATATTAAAAAGGATCTTGTTGGAACATACATTAAGCCTAGGGGTGTGTTTGGTAGGAAGGAACATATTTTCGTGAAAATTAAAATAAGTTAGTTTGCTAACTCTTATTTTGGTGATTAATTAAAAAATAAAAACAATATTGTCCTAAAAACTTGGAATGACTTATGAGCGTCTATATTAATTTAACGGGAAAAGGCTCAAATAGACCATCAAACTTTCAGAAAAGCTTATTTATGTTATTCATTAAAAGTGTGGTCTATCTATGTTATTTTTCATTTGAGAAAAGATTCATTCATGTCATTAATTATTTGTTAACTGTAATGACATAGATGAACCTTTTCTCAAAATTCAAAGACATATTTGAGTCTTTTTCCTTTTAAAAGATAATTTAATTAAAGACGTGATCAAATAATAATCGAACTATTTTCAGTTATCAAATAATGGTATGGATAAGCCCTTTCTCAAACGGAAATGACATAAATGAATCAAACTTTTAACGAATGACATAAATGAGTCTTTTCTTAAAACTCGATAACATAATGTTTAAGTCTTTTCCTTTTACCTTATAAATTAAGGGAAAATGGATAAATATACCCCGAACTATCGTAAATGGTATGCAAATACCCTCCGTCATACTTTTGGGACATTGGTGCCCCTACCATCCAAAAAATTAGAGCATATATACCCTTTATACTAACATAACGTGTCATAATCTTATCCACCGACCCAACATTTATTAAATATCGGATCGACGGATAAAATTGTGTCACGTGTCCCTATTTAATCTTCCGTTAGAGTGAAGGGAAGATGTGCTCTAGTTTTTAGACGGCAGAGACATCAATATCTCAAAAGTATGACGGAGGATATCTGCATACCATTTATGATAGTTCAGGGTCTATATTTATCTTTTTTCCGGTAAAATTAATTGAAGTACCCTCTTTATGTGTGGTATGTACTATGTACTAGATATCCACTTGTCAAAGACACAAGCATTGGTTGAAGGGGGGTCAAGCAACTTGGTATTGACTCACAACTTGTATTACATATATATATGTGCCTTGAATTACTAAGTCCATTAACTAACTGGATTGCATGCCCTACCAATTTAAAACTTTTAAAATGTCTCTTCATCTTCTCTAAATGGCTATATTTTTTGTTGCTAAAAGTAGTCACATGTACCTTTGATATTATTATATCTCAAAATGGATAATATCTTATCTGACATCCACTTTTAACAAGTCTTTTCAATGTTCTTATTGGCCAAAATTTAATGCATCCCACACAAAACACTCTTGGCAGAAGCTTGTGTTTTTTTATCCCAACTACTAATGAAGCATGAAGTGAACATATTTTGTGTAACTGATTAGAATTATGTAAGTAATAATAATGTAGTGATTAATAATGAATGAATTTATGTATTGTTTTATGCAGATATTAGTTATGCAAAGGTTAATTATTTATAATTTATTTATGTATTAGTTATGCGGATTTTTAAATTGTTAACCAATCATCGTATTAATTTTATGCATGAATAATTTATTTTCGATATACCTATCAAACATCATAGTATAAGTTATGTAGAAATTAATACATAAATAACTTGTTTCTTATCCAGCTATCAAACGATCCCTTAGAAATAGAGACTTTTCTCATTGTGAATTATATTAATGAAAAAATTGTGTTATAAAATAATAATTTTTTCATCTATTTTTCACTGAACTATTTCATTGAAAAAAACGCATGGTGAAAAATATATTCCCATTAAAATATTGAAAAACTTTCTAAATTTTTCATGTGAAAATACTACTATTAATCTTTTCTCATTAATTCAATTAAAATATCTATAAAAATAATCGATATACATTTTCTACAAGAAATTTCAATGGGTAAATATTGATCTTTTAGTAGTGGTAATTAATTCTCAATATTTAGCTAGAACAACTATAACAAATAAAGGATTTAATGTCAATAATATAGTTGTCACTATATCATATTTTATGTTTTATGATAACACTAAATATGAATATTTAAACCAACATTCTAGCAACCCTAAATATAACGACATTAACTTAAATAATACCGTTAGAGAAAAATATATTGCCACCTCTATTAGGGATACTATAACCTAAATTGACCTATCATGAAGATTTCTATGAGTGACAATCTTGCAAACAACAATGTCTTTTTTTTTAAAAAAAAATTATCTTCACGTGAAATCTGATTACGGGTCCTATCTTGTCTGATACACAATAATACATATATTTCTATTTATATTTTTATAGATAAGGAAATATGAGAAAAAGAGGGGATGAAAAATTGGTAATGGCACCAAAAGTCTTCAAAAAATCACCCAAAATGGAGTAGCATAATCTACCCAAAAAGAGGCTTCAAATCCAATCATATAGGTCTTGTGGGAAAACACTAAGTTATAATCAACAGCATCCCTAGTTTTTTGGTCTAATACTTATTTGGTATCTGTCCATATCCATTAATATAGATTTACGTCGTATAAAGTTCACTAAAGAAGAAACTCTTTCTATATAAAAAAAAAATAGTTTCATTTCCAAGTTTAGAATTAATGATCACCTCTAATTTAGATTCACATCGTATAAAGTTTATTATGGAGAAACTCTTCCTATCAAAAATCAGTTTCATTTTCAAGTTTTGAATCCGAAACTTCTGAATAAGTGATCCTGTGGTGGTAATTATTAGTTACCCTATTTAGTTTGCTAGCTTCTGAGTTGCTTTCACTATAAAATTAAAGTTTTCTTGATATTCTTTTTATATATGTGGGGTACATAAATCTCTTAGTTGTTCCCTCCACCAATTTATTGTAAATGAATTAATGATGATGATGGCATATGTTATATTATAATTTATAAGTTGTAAAACCATGAAGAAAAACGTTTAATTCATGATATTATAATATTTAATTTGCATCAGCATAAGGCAATTCAAGAAATACTAACCCCATTTAATAGAATATATAAAACATAAAAAAAAAAAATGAAATTATTAATACTATGCTTCATCTTCAAACGATATATTTTTCCTATCTTAATGTAGGAACGATAAAAAAAAAACTATATGTATGTGATGTTTATATCGATCAAACTAATGAATACAAGATTACCTACGGATATTCTTTTGATGGCGAGATGATATGAAAAATATTTATATTAACGATAGATACAATTTAATTCTTTAAGAATTTATAAATATTTGGTGCGAATAAATTGTGGCAATCGACAAGAAATATATATTCAGAATCTTTCTGACCAAATTGCCAACTTGATTTCCAAACACTAAGAGAATGGAAGGCAGAAATAAACCCTAGAAAACACTTTCAATCTCAACCATCAGCATTTGTTGACTACCTCAACAAGTGGAACCAACTAGTGTTGCTACTTACTTAGCTAATGTGAATAAAATCTCGTATTAATAGTTGAAAAGATAAATATACACAATTATAACATAATATAATAGTGTTCGAAGTATGAAGAAAATCTAAAATTGATAGCTAAAGAGAATACAAAGCTATATACATATAATAAGGTGAAGCAATATTTTTCGATTGGTTTCATTCAACAATTAATAATTCAACAAGACGAGTATGGAGATGGAGGAAATCATGTGGATGACACACAATGAATCTCCAAATTAATTAATTATTTTTTTTGGAAAAAATCATATGGATTAAAAGCAAATAATATCATATCGTGGAAATTAACTTGACAAGGAGATTCTTGAGTGACCTGATAAAATAGAATACTAGTATTAGTCAAAAAGAAAAAAAAATACCTGTATATTTTTTATAATCAGTATTGTTTTAAGTTATTGTCTCCTTTTTAACAGCATAAGCAATAATGTACCTCCATGTTTTTTTAAAAAAAATTGATGTTTTTTGCACCTTATTTCCATAGATTCTTAAAAAATTATAATTCATTTGCTTCCTTTAGTACCACAGAAAATACATACTTCAATCATTAATGGATTGTAGAGTTTTTTTTTAGTTTTTTTTTTTAATTGTGATGTTCAGATCAACTTAAGTATACTTTAGTTAATTGCACGAGATATTTGCTATCCTCCACCAGCATAAATACTTAACACCTTTATATATCAAAATTAAACAAATAAAAAAAAATCACCTAATATTTTTTTATCTTTGTGTTTACTAGGTCAAATAAGGTATCAGAGTCACAATGATGTTGCCTATGAGAAAAAATATAAACCAGTCTTTATATATTATGCTGATGAGGCAATTAGTGGATTACAGGCAAATTTTTCTAAAAGTATCCTCTGACCTAGAAATAGCAAATCAAGAAACCAATCATTTTATATTCATTATTCAATAAATGGAAATGATTTCTTCCAAGAAATATAAATCTCTTATTTATATACCATGCAATTTTTTAGTGATTTTTTCTGAATCAGCCTCTACTCTTAACATTATAGTAGATATCATAATTTATGTAAGACTCTACAACATGAGTTCTATTTCAGTTAGGGTTCTTGAATGTTACTCTGTCCTAAATCCAAACTCGTGCTTATAAAGTAATATATATTTTCTTGAAGAGGCATCTCAAAAGTTATATAAATTCATGTGATATTCATCAAGAGATCACATGTAGCCTCCTCAGTTCGAAAAACACTATTTATCAATAGAATATTCTTGTTTCTTCATATATTTTTGTGATTGCAATTTATTTTTTATCACTTTAAAATTTATTGAAAACAATTATATTAATGAATCCCATTTCTCTACTTCGATTTCGCACTCATCCTTCTCCTTTAACATACGATCCTCCTACTTAGTCTTTTTACATTATATTTTTTGGCTCACTCCGATCTAGTTCAATAGATCAACGATCTCCCTAGCTCTAAGCTAAGACAAATTCAAGATTTAAATTTTATAGGTTTAGAATTTTAGATAGTGACATCAAGTGCACTTGATTAACTTGATTTGTAATTTAATATTTATTAATTAAATTTCTTTAGCATACATATATATAGGATCTAGTCCAAAAAAAGGTAGAGTTTATTAATATTCTTCCTTTTAGAGTGTGATGGATTTTAGATGACGATTTGTACTGCAAAATGTCACATATGTAATCATATTGTCTCTTAGAGAAAAATATAACACTTATCATAACTTTGGGTGTTTATCTTATTGTCGGGGCGGAGCTAGTTTGCTAATTATACAATTTAGTAAATTTTGAATAGTTTTGATGCAGATTTTGTATTAACGTTCAAAAAATTCACTTAATATGTATGATTAATTTATCATGAATCTAATAACTTTATCTTTTTAAAATTTAACACTTATAAACTTAAAATTCTAATTCCGTTTTGACAGTTATTGCCGCAACAAACCATTTATTACATCATTGAGGCCATTTGCCAATTCATACAACTTTAGGCTGGCTATTTTTTTTTTGTTGTTGCCACATGGAGGGTGACTAAAACCTAACCTACTTAGCAGGGCTGGATCCAGGTAAGATTGAGGGGATTTATTCAAATTTCTTTCGATAGAAAATTATATTATTTATATATGATTAAAATTATGTTTAATGTATATATAATATATCGATAATGAATTCTTCATTTTAATTAGTTTTTCATGTATTTACTTTTTCATGTTTTTTGAACCTCGAAGTGAAAATCCTAACTTCACAACTACTTTTGAATTTTTAAAACAATAATGAACTTTGTTCGTCTTATACAATTTGATCTATTCAAAATATGAAACTAAGAAACTATATATAATATATTCCTCCTATATGTACAAGTTGACCTTCCAAGAAAATAGACTAATAAGTGTTACATTTATGCGACACTTTTCATTTTTGGAGAGTCAAACAGTTGAAGTTTGATCGGAAATTTGCACGTGAATATTCAAAAAAAAATTAAATGAAATTTATATATTTATAAACTATTAAAAAGTACTATAAGTTATAATAATTGACAATTCAAAATACTTAAAAACATATTAAAAACTTAAAATAAAAATAGACTTGTTTGAATTTCAAAATCTGAAGAGTGCCACATAAATTGAAATGAAATGAGTAGACTTCAAGTGCTTAGTGTAAATTGTGGTAGTTGGGCCTTTTAGCTCTAAATGATGGAATTTGTTGCTTGTCTAGTTTGTAGGCTCCTTATATAACTCTCGAAAAAAATTGTGAAGTCCGACTTATGGTAGACTGTCAAGCACATGTAATTATGATTTTTATGATTTAGTTAAAAAATGATTGAAATTAATTGAACAAAGAGAAGTATAAAAAACTTTTTTAAATTTGGGGCAAATCGAATTACTGACAGACTTAAATTTTTTTATTCTTGACGAATAAAACTTAAATACTCTACTCTCGTGTCTCATGGCATAGCAAGTGATTACACTTTTTTTTAGAAAAAGGTTAGAAAAATGCCACATCAGACTTTTTTGTTTTGTTTTTTTAATTCAATTTTTTCCTTTTATTTTTAGTTTCCAACGGCAACAATACTCTTTTTCTTCCTATTTAACTTTTCCTCCATTAAAAACTGACCTCAAAATAAGACTCAAAAGTTTACTCACTCTTTTTAAGTTGTTTAATTTCATATGCTTTAATATTCTCTCCTATTGTATTAAAGCTTAAAACCCTTTGATTTCCATGGAAATATACGTTGTGAGATTGGAGAAAAAAAATTGGTCGGGAAGAGAGGTGAGAACTATACCAAACGCCTCTAATTTTTATTTCTTTATGTTAATTTTTTTAATTAAATTATAGAAATAAAAAAATCCCTTTATGGAATGGGAGGAGTGTATTTAAGCTTAGTTCGTCAAATATTATAGAGGTATTTTTAAGTCTATCAATAGTTCGGTGATGAAACCAATAATTTGCGCCAAATTTGAGGGTGTTTTAAATACTTCTCTTGAACAAATTGATATTTATTTGGATATTTCTATACAAATTTTTTTTTTTTTGAATTGGTTATTTGATATTTAGGTCCATCAATCCCTAACTATTATAGACTAGAAAATTAAGCAAAAGTTCTATTTATTGAGTAGGTTTTTTTTTTATAAAAAATATCCCAAAATAATAATAATAATAATAATAATGTGTTTCCCAAATAGATAAATATTATGGAGGGTGGGCTAATGGTAGCGATATAAGATGATGGGGGTGGGGGATTCATGAAGATGAGGCGTGTTTGAGGATGTAGAGGACATAATTATTGTAGAATTTTATTTATAAAACTTATTTTTCCTATTTTCACTGGGAATAAGAAAATTGAAAATTATTTCTGAACCGAACGCACCATTAGTCTTTTTCAAGCAAATTGCTGTGCTTCCTTATGGTGCCAGGCCCCCACATAAACAGTATCAACACAGGTTACTCTTTAACCTTGTAAGCATAAGGCTGACAAAATTAGTCCATATGATTCGTCATGTCCAATCCGTTTAAGTTTGGGCGGGTAAATTAATGACCCTTCTCAAATTCTGCTTATCAAAAAATTAGATCAATTTAGACTAAATCTGTAGTTCAAATTGACTAATCAGAGATCTCATTAGATTCGAGCCTAGGAATAATATATTAGGGAAAGCTAGTTATATATATACCCTTTCAATATCGCGAATTCGGTTTAAATATTAGATGGTCAATACATTTCAAATAATGTGTATTTAGAATAGTTAGGCCAATAAATTTCAAATAATGATCAATGCTTGAAGGACTTAAAAACTAAAATAACATGCATATTCAAAGAAAAGTATCATGAAATCCTAATAATAGATAAACTATGGTTTTGTTAAAAATAATCTATTGGATGTCACAATATATACTAATGTCAAATCCATTTTCATGGTTTCCTAAGAATCATAATTATATTAATTTTTAAATCCATTATATCTAAAAACATTACATAAGTTGTTTATGCTTTTTACATAATGACAAGATCAAAGCGGAAGTCTTAGCGTAACTGATAAAATTAATCATTGTCATGTGATTAGGAGACTATGAGTTCGAATTACGAAAACAGTCTTCTACAGAAATGTACACTATTACAATAGACCCTTTTGAATAAAAAACTTAGTGCATCGAACTGTCTTTTTACGGAACGACAAGATCAGGACCACCACTACACTAACTCTAAAATCAAAATGAACTTAGTAGGGGCCTCCCTATTTTTAGGCTCTCAAATAACCACTAAAATCCATCAAACATCTCTACATATCTGACATAATACTAGTGGATGAATGACTATATATATAAAAAAGGTCATCTTGAGGATGACACAATATATTAAACAGTAGTATACATCCATGTGAAGAGAAATTTCAAAATTTTAGATCTAGTAAGTTAAGAATGAGAAAATAACTGTAGCCATAGTATATAAGTCTATGATACATAGTATGATTCATTGAACATAATGTAAAGGCTTAAGTCATCTACGGTTAGGGGTGTACAAGCCAAATTGAATCAACGAACCAAATCAAATCGGAAAAAAAAATTAATTTATGGTTAGGTTTGTGAGAAAATAACTGTAGCCATAATATATAAGTCTATGATACATAGTATGATTCATTGAACATAATGTAAAGGCTTAAGTCATCTGCGGCAAGGGGTGTACAAGCTAAATCGTAAAGTCAAATCGAATCGACGAACCAAATCAAATCGAAAAAAAAATCAATTTGTGGTTTGTTTTGGTTGGTTTGGCGGTTGAAAAAAAAAACCCGACCACTCTTGATTTGGTTTGGTATTAAAAGAAAAAAAGTCAAATCGAACCCAAATCAAACCAAACCGACATAATAT
>JAJOOS010001911.1:0-38531 GCA_029582725.1 Solanum chiquidenum
ACAATGAATGTAGGTTAAAAAAAAAGTTTCGATACAACGTAAAAAAAAAGTGTGTTAATGAATTTAAATACAAGATTAAAAAAGTAAGATTATTTTTTAAAAAAATTGAATTTTTTTTTAAAAAAAAAAAATTAAGAAAAAGATATTATTTTTAAATTTTTTTTAATTAAAAAATAACATTTACAGACGTGGCGGGCGAGTGTGTACAAACACAACCAACTTGGGTGGCTGAACGTGTCACATCAACACAAAAGGTGCACAAAAATACAAAAAAAATGAGTTCAGAGGGGTAATAGGACTCTAGTTAAGTTTAGGTGTGTCTCTGGGATTTCGGTCATAGTCTAGGGGGGTACTTATGCATTATCCCTTTAAAAAAACATATGAGAAAGAACGTGTTGGGAAATGGGTAATTAATGTGAGATAAAAAAAGGAACTAAAATAGGATACACATTATTTTCTAAAATATTGACATTTTGACATTATTAATAATATTTATGAAGTGTGAATATTTTTACTAATTATGCTAGGATTTTTTACTAGATTGCTAATTTTCCCTAATCGAAAATCGTACTCTCAACTTAGGGAATCTCTTAACCCTCTTACCATTCCTACCCCTCACCCTTGACCTGTGACATGACCTTAATCTATCATCATTCACTATAGCCACCCAAAAAAGTGTAAAATACAAAGACAATTACTAAGGAGTATTAAATAAAACGTATAATCATAAGGCAAGAACTCACACTAGATCGTAAATCCAAAGAACAAAAGAAGAGAACCATACTACAAGAGAAGAATGGAATCATAGGCAGTATCAAATAAAAAATAGCAAACAATGAAAGCAATGCAATTGAAGCCTAGAAACTAGAACAAAATTTGACAAGATTGCGCAAAACTCAAACCCTATGAGAAAATACAAGTTTAGGAGTAGAAATCACCAATGTCTGAACATTTTTCATGATAAAAATCCAATCTCAACTTATCAAAATTACTCCAATCTCTTCGGATCATTCCTATAATTCATGGTCAATTTTGAAAGTCTCGAAATAAATTCTCGATCTCTAGAACTAAAAACGAATCTTTGAGTCATCACATTTTTATGTTTAAACAAGACTAAAGCTCCCAAAATGTTCAAAATCCATCTGAAACTCTTGGAAATTAAATAAAAAATTGTGGACAAGTTCAAAATCATCATACAAACTTGTTGGAACTTCCCGACCATGAAATCGAGTTTGTTTGGTCAACTATTTGTTGAGATTAACTCCTTACTTTAAATTCAAGTAGAATGTAACTCGAATATTCGAAACTCATCAGAAATCTTTCCACACATAAATCAAATATACAAATCAATTTTAAAACACGTTACAGGCCTGTTGGAGTCATCCTAGTATCGATACAAGGTCATTTCGACCGAAATTTGACTATTGTCAAACTTATTCTTTAACTTAACTAAAACTCGATCCAAGGGTTCAAATAACACACGATCGCCTCGACACCCAGCCCAAATCATCCATCGAAATAAAAAATTAGCTTCAGATCTAACAAAACTATTTGAAATTCCAATTTGAGCTCATCTTTCTCAAATGTTGACTTTGGTTAAACTTATCAACTTTCTAACCTTCCAAACTGAAGAACTCTTTCAAAATCCGTCCAAACACCTTGGTAACCGCCACCCATCCCTGCAGACCACAAATACCACACTGAAGCTACGAAAAGAGATAAAACAGAAAAACACGCAAAAATTACAGAACGGCTATGAGAATCGTTACAAGTGAGGGCAAATTTGCTTTTATTTATTTTTTAGTTGTTAGTGGTTACCATGAGTAGATTTCCTTCTCTCTCTTGTTTTCCACCATAAACTTTAATCCATGTAATTTAGGTTTGGAAATCGTTTCAATTGATGGTGGACAAATAAAAAAGGGAGACAACTCCATATAGCTTTGAAATGAGTGTGTGGGTGTGGTAGAATCCGCTATCCCTCGATATAGCTTGCCTTTCTTTTCTCTCATCATTCTATCATCAAAAATGCCGAATTGAGAGTCTTGTGCCACTCCTAGTATTATCTTCAGCCATGGAAGGTTCTCTCTTCCCAAATAGGCCAATCTTGCCAATCCAATCAACAAAACCAACACCTTTACCACCAACCCAGCGCCTCAAATTGAATCCCACCACCACCACTTCCCCTCTCCCACCTCTCAAACAACAGCAACAGCAAACCCCTTCTTCTTCTACTTCTACTTCTTTCCCTCTGGATTCTCTTCTACAACATCTCCTTCATGTTTCATCTTCAAATCCTCCAAGAACTGTTAAATCTTCAAGAATTAGCAATACCCATTTGTCTTCTCTTCCTGTTTCTCTGGAAAATGATGACACCCTTTTTGGGAATACGAGGGTTACTGTTCCCAAAATGGAATCTTTTGATGACGGGTCACTTGAATTTCTCCCTCTTAACTGTAAGTTACTGATTGATTCAATTCTTGAACGCCCTCTTTCTCATTTGACTGAATTCTTTGATTCTGTGAAATTTGAGTTGCTTGAAGTTGATTTGATGAGTCTTTTGAAAGGCTTAGATGTTTTAGGAAATTGGGATAGAGCTATTTTGTTGTTTGAATGGGTTGTTTTGAACATTCATGTTGAAAATGAAAAGCTAGATAGTCAAGTTATTGAATTCATGGTGAAGGTTTTGGGTAGAGAATCACAGCATTTGGTGACGTCAAAACTGTTTGATGTTATTCCATTTGAAGATTACTCACTTGATGTTCGAGCCTGGACAACTGTTCTACATGCTTATTCACGGATTGGCAAGTATGACAAGGCAATTGCATTGTTTGAATATGTGAAAGAGAAGGGTTTATCTGCCACCTTGGTAACTTATAATGTTATGTTAGATGTTTATGGTAAAAAGGGTAGGTCTTGGAACAATATTTTACTGCTTTTAGATGAAATGACAAGTAACGGGCTTGAATTTGACGAGTTCACTTGTAGCACGGTTATAGCTGCTTGTGGAAGGGAAGGGTTGTTGGAGGAAGCAAAAGAGTTTTTTGATGGATTGAAGAGAAAGGGTTATGTTCCGGGAACAGTTACTTACAATTCTTTACTCCAAGTCTTTGGTAAGGCTGGAATTTACTCGGAGGCATTGCGTGTTCTGAAAGAAATGGAGAAGAATAACTGCCCTCCTGATTCGGTGACCTATAATGAGCTTGTGGCAGCTTATGTGAGGGCAGGCTTCCTTGAAGAAGGAGCTGCACTTATAGGCACAATGACACACAAGGGTGTAATGCCGAATGCTATTACTTATACAACAGTGATAGATGCCTATGGTAAGGCAGGGAAGGAGGACAAGGCCTTGAGCTTTTTCAAGCAAATGAAACAAGCAGGGTGTGTTCCTAATGTCTGTACATATAACGCAATCATTGGGATGCTGGGAAAGAAATCTCGAGTAGAAGAGATGATGGACATGATCTCTGATATGAAATTAAATGGATGTGCCCCAAACCGTATTACTTGGAACACAATGCTTGCAATGTGTGGTAATAGGGGAATGCAAAAATATGTAAATCACGTTTTCCATGAGATGAAAAGCTGTGGTTTTGAGCCTGATAGAGACACATTTAATACTTTGATTCGTGCTTATGGAAGGTGTGATTCTGATTTTAATGCTGCAAAGATGTACGATGAGATGATCCAAGCAGGATTCACTCCGTGTGTCACAACATACAATGCGCTTCTTAATGCCCTTGCTCGTCGAGGTGATTGGAGAGCAGCTGAATCTGTTTTCGCAGACATGAAAAGTAAGGGCTTTAAGCCCAGTGAAACTACTTACTCTTTGATGCTCCACTGCTATTCCAAGGGAGGGAACGTGAGAGGTGTGGAGAGAATCGCAAAGGAAATTTATGATGGTCATATTTTTCCTAGTTGGATGCTTTTGAGAACCCTCATTCTTGCAAATTTCAAGTGTAGATCTCTCATGGGTATGGAGAGAGCATTTCAGGAATTACAGAAAAATGGATACAGGCCAGATTTGGTCATATTTAACTCCATGCTTTCCATATTTGCAAGGAACAAGCTATATGACCGTGCTCACGAGGTGCTGCATTTAATTAGGGAGAATGGTCTGCAGCCAGATCTTGTTACATATAATAGTTTAATGGACATGTATGCTAGAGCCGGTGAATGTTGGAAAGCTGAGGAAATCCTTAATCGACTGCAGAAGAATGGAGGAAATCCAGACCTTGTATCATATAACACTGTCATCAAAGCGTTCTGCAGACAAGGTCGTATGGAGGAGGCCATACAAATTTTCTCCCAGATGACAGAAAAAGGAATCCGACCTTGCATTGTTACATATAATACATTTATTGCTGGATTTGCAGCTCGAGGAATGTTCTCTGAGGTAAATGAATTGATCAGTTATATGATCCAGCACGAGTGCAGACCAAATGAGCTAACATACAAGACTATTGTTGATGGTTATTGTAAAGCAAAAAGATACCAAGATGCAATGGATTTTGTGTTGAATATTAAAGAAAAAGATAACACCTTTGATGAGGAATCTTTGCAACGATTTGCTTCTCGAGTTAGGGAAAATATGGAATCATGACTTAGTAATTCCATGGGATGCCCACTCTTTGATAAATTGACGTCCAAGTTGACTGGGAGAGAGAGAGAGGAAGTTCCTCCACTTGTTATTTTGCTTCTATAAAATTGTAGATTCCATTCACATCCTTAGTTTTAACTTGCTTTGTAGAGACTCTATACTGCGCGATGAACAAAAGAACAACATTTTGACTGTTCCTTAATCGGACCATCTTTGTGTATCTGAGTTACACCAAGTTCTTAGTACTTTTGGATTTTGTAAGAAATAAGTTTATAAATTCAGAAAATGAATGTTACAGGTTTTTTTTGTATCAATAGTAGTTTGATATGATAAATAAGTTTCATTTAATTGCTCATGATAGAGTTACTTTGATATGCTTTGTCACGTTCTCTCTTCATTCAAATTTGCCTATTACTGCCGCTATAGTAATCAGTGTGTATTATTTTTGCGTTTATCTAAGAGATATGCTTGTTCGAAGTTGACCCTTGTATGAACTTACACAAAAATTTAATCCTTAGAAAAGCTCCTAACTCGAATTTGTGCTAGAGGTTCCTTATGATCATGGCTCACATGCATTACACTTTGGAATTGACCTTTACATCTAGGAACAATAGAAGTTTCACCTAGTTCGATCTAACTTCATTCATAGAACAATCTAAGTCTTAGCCGAAGGTTCAATGTTTCGTAGTCAGGATCAAGTCTCGGATTTGGGTTGGGGTCGAGAGTTTGGAGTTGGGTCCCGAGTCAAGGTTGAGAGATGGGTCTTGGGTCGAGAGTTTGGAGTTGGGTCCCGAGTCAAGGTTGAGAGATGGGTCTTGGGTCGAGGTTAGGAGTCGGATTTCATATTAGGGTCAAGTGGCGTGGTTGAAATAGAGTTTTCAAAAATGTCTGTCTTATTTTATGTAGGGAAGTCATTTTTCTAAAATTAGAAGAAGATAAGTTCATTTGGAAAATATTTTTCAAAACTTTTAAGTCAACCAAATATAAGGATTGTACCAAACACACCCAATAAGCCTAATTGGATTCTCTTATTTTAGGTGTTCTTAAGTCAAACTAACTTTTAAGAACTTTTGTAGTGTTTGGGTAAAATTAAGGTCATGTGGTGTAGTTGAAAGAGAGTTATTGAAAATATTTTCCCTACTTTATATACGGAAGTCATTTTCCCTAAATTAAAGAAAAAATGATTTATTTGAAAAACATTTAAGTCAACCAAATATGAGAAATTGTACCAAACACACCCAATTTAAAAAAAACAAAATACTTATTTGTGTTGTACAGAGAGAACAAATGACTAGAGTGAGGAGACCCATTTGGACATAAAAAAAAATCAATTTTTCTAGAACAATTTTTCACTTAAATAAAAAATTGGTGTTTGACCATGAAAGATTCAAATTCAACTTAAATTTGTATTTCAAAATTGGAAAATGACTTACAAAGCCTGTTTTAATTGACTTATTATATGTGTTCTTAAGCCAAAATATTAAGCACTTCTATAGTATTTGGAAAAATTAAAACAAGTGTTATAAGCCAAAATAACAAGAATAAGTTAGGATTGCGTGTTATACGTTCATCCAAACAGGCTCATACTTTTCAATTTGCTGTTGTATTTAAGCATGAACAATATTCCAAATACTGTTTGCAAAAGATATAACCAAACACAACTTTAACTCCATGAATTTCAAAAAAGTAAAAAAAATACGTACTAAATAAAAGACATCATTATTCATTCATAGCTTTAATAGAGCCCATTAGAGTTGGATCAATGCTTAGGTTTGAACCATGCTAATAGCTCTCTATAAGAAATTGGATTGTTTTGGACTCGACTCAGCAAATTATCATGAAATTCAGCAAGGACTGTAAAGCTGTTCGAGTCTGAGATGCTCAAACGAATAACAAACATGTCATCGAATATTAACATAGCAAGGGGGGTAATTTATAAATCTAATACAAACTCTGATGCTACTGCAAATCATTACCTCTTTTTTTTTCCTTTAATTTTTCTATTTTTACATATTCTCCCAAAGGGGTTCAAATTGAACAACACACATATCCATACACAATACAAACTAACCTAAGAATACATAATAACCTACTGCTACACCTAGGTGAATATTCAAGCGAAATTCATTCCCATGCAAAATTAAGATCTCAACAGAGCCACCACAAGAATAAACAAGCTAATCAACTCTGCATTGGGTGCAATGCAAAAACCGTTTGCTCGGGGACTTGCTTATTTCTTGAGGCAAAATTTTCATGGTGAATTCAGTACAACACCTTCTCTTGATTATTACCTTTCTTTTATTCATATAATAACAGAGCTTGCTAAAGATAGTTCATGGATCTCACCGAGCATCCAGTCTTCCCCAGTTTGACCTCCGAGGACTATTGCTCTAGTTCCGCCAACAACACATGTATTATGTCCCCAAGCAATACTTGGAGCCCGACCAGTCACATTCAATATCCTCCATGTAGGCTTCTCTTCTGTTGGATCCAAAATGTAGAGCTGTGATCCTGATTGGAGACCAGAAGTAATGGACCCACCAAAGACCAGAACTCTGCCACCAGGGAGACTTAATGCCACATGATCAAGCCTTGGGGAAGGAGCAAGGCCTCCGGGATTTCCCGCACCAGGCATTCCACTTCCTGTAACACATCTCCAGCAGGGTTCTTCCTCACTGAGATCCAAGGTAAACACATCACTTGATCGAAAACGCACAGGACCACTCTTGGCAAGACCCCCAAACATAAGAATTTTCCTGCCTCCATAAACAGACAGCGTGTGGCCCAAACGAGAAGGTGGAGTCCACGTCACTGCTATCTCACGCCACACAGGCTTCTCCATAGACAGATCAAGCAGGAAAGTATCATTGAGAAGTACACCAGAATCTGTACAACCACCAGACACTATCAACTTGGTCCCATCCAAAGTACAGGAGCTGTGCCAAGATCTTGGAAGCGGAGGCGCCAAGCTAGAGATTTCACGCCATGTTGGTTGTTTGGCATCCAAATCCAGCACAAAGACGTCATTCAAGAGACCCTGCCTTCCATATCCACCAAACACAACAAGATGAGATCCATTCACACAAGAGAGTGTATGCCCCCAACGTCCAGGAGGAGGAGAACTGACTTTGACATATTTCCACTCTGGATTGCTGGAATTCAAGTCCAATACAAAAGTATCATTCATCGGTTGCATGTTTACCCCCTCTCCACCAAAGAGTACAACACGGTTCCCTACTGCACATGCACTGAAGTTGCAACGTGAAGGTTCAACTGTACCTCCAACAGTTAGCTTCCTCCAAGCTGCTGCTTCTAGAGTAGTTAATTCTCTAGCCAATCTACCCCAACCCAGTCTCTTAGCTCCTGGCACTGCTTCTAACACACGAGTTGTTTCACTACCCCATGCATTCTGACAGACCATACGCCAAAGATCTTCATTTTTTGTCAGTTCATAAAGTCGTGTAGAAACAGAGCCAACAGATGCAATATCTCTTGGGGTCAACAGTGAGAGAATTTTGAGCGCTAGGACCTCATCACTCAACTGCAGTATACCACAAACCCCATGATTGTTAGAGCGGTTTCCTTCTGAGGCTGGTCCATAAAGAGAAAGACTAGAACGGTACCTATCCAATAGTCTTGTAGGCTCCTTCACCAAGGATCCAGGAAGTGGACCCAAATCAATATTTACTTCCTGAAAGTACTGAATACCAAGAATGTGAGTTATCGCTACACCATCCCCATATATTGGAGTCAAACGCAGTCTATTCATCATGGGAGATCCATCTTTTCTAAAATTTAACAGTTCGCCTTGAAATTCAATCCCTTGGTCAATGCATCTTCTAATTTCTGTTATTACAGTTGAGTCCACAAGAGGATGTCTTCGTTTGGCATATGGGCCTCTACATTGCAAGAAGCGACTGGCAAAAGAAAGAAAAACCAGAAGGGCTAGAATGAGTGTTTGAAGTGGTAATAAAGGATAAAGAAGGTACAAAATAAAGAGGCTTTCACAACTATGAAGAGAACGCAAAATAATAACAACAGTAAAAGTAACTACTCGAAATTTTATTTTGAGAACCGCTGTATATGCCCTCAAATTTCCACATAGAAATCTGAATCATGACACTAAACAGCTGTTTCTAAAGTACACTGGTAGCACTATGCAAGTGATTCCAAATCACATATCTTCTGATTTTCAAAGCACACCTTCTTCCTAACATGTTTCTCTTATTTCATTTGGGATACTAAAATATGCTCCTTCCCCCGTTTTCTTTATGGAAACTCCCTTTCTTTTTCTTTTCTTTTACTTTATGTGAGGGACTGGCAGTGGTGTCTGGAAGATTGCAGTTAGTTGTATTTTTACAGATGGAGTAACGGAGAAAACACATATATCATCCAAATACACAAGAAAGCCCACTTTCAATTTTTCTTCATAGCAGAAACTCAGTTTGGGGAACGATAACCATAGGGATGATTAAAGCTTTACCTGATTCAGGTTCCTGAGAAAATATATGAAGCAAGATGCCACAGATAATTGGTTTTTACAATGATGATCTGTGACAACCTGGGGATAGAAGAAGATATTTTAAATATATAGCACTGGTAGTTTCTAACAAAGAACTTCATCAAATTTCTCTAGATCAGCGGTGACCCCGCCCCAACACTCATTCACATACAGTTTCATAGACCAGCAATAACGTACTTGATTCAAATTTCTAGGATTAGTACCAACATGTCCTCATTCCTTTCATCCTGAAACGACCCTGGCCTACACCCCTCAATGAGGAAAAAGAAGGAGACAAACACCAACCAAGAAGATGGGCAGATAGAAAAATGCTATAATGTAACAAGGCTGAAACCTTAAGACTAGTAACCAGAGGCGTATCTAAGATTTTGATAAGATAAGTGCACAATGACGAAAAAACGTATCTTAAATATAAATTTTATCGGTTCGACTTTTAGGTTCTTAATATGAACCATTAAATTTTAAAAATAATAGGTCAAAAATATATAATACTACTTGTTTTAAATTTTAATATACACATTTAATTTAATTATATAAAAAATTTATCATGCTAAAATTTTTAGGAATCTTTGATGTAACACACTTAAAATTTTTGAAAGATTAAAGAAAAAAAACAAAAGAAAAATTAGTTGAAACACCAAAAGTGTAACCAATAACCACTTGGGGAGGTGTTATTCAAAAAAACAAGATAGATAGTATAAGATTTCAATTTCTATCCTCACCTAGAGAGGTGCACCCAACCATCATTGTATTATTATATGATACTTTGAACGTGGGTTCACACATCTATATTTAAATATTTTTACTTAAACATATAACACTACTATATATGATCTAGAGAGGGGATCATGGGTTCACGTGAACCCATGGCACCCCCTCTAGATACACCCCTGCTAGTAACATGTTCCACTCCTCCATCCAGCTACCAACTACCAAGACAAGCTAAGGGATCGGTTCAACTCGACAAGAGGCAAACGCCTAGCATCAGAAAGAAAGTTGATAAGTCAAACTTCTTCATTAGCTAGTTAGTCTGTTGTAATTTTTGTGCTGTCTGGTTTTTTCGGTGAGATATTATATCACCACCTTTTTTGGCTTGACAGTGTTGTATTGAGGTTAGGGCTCAGTCCCCCCCCCCCTCTGGCCCTTTTTGCTGAATAGAACATGACCCAGACTTCAGTCTGGGTAATTGAAAAATTGAATTTTTTTTAAAAAAGACTAGTAACATAAAAATTAAAAACCATGTGTCGTTGTTTATCTACTCAAATGTTAAGTACCATTTATTTTCTTTTGTAACCAATCCAACAGGAGAAATTTGGACTTAATTCAGCTCACTCCAGGACCCAAGAGAAATCATATAAGAAATTTAGGAATCTGAGGATGTAAAAACTATTCTTTGAACCAATGATCACATCCATTCTGAAAGATATTACTTCTGATACAAAAGCAGATTCAACTACGGCTACTAGTAAATACTGAATAGTTAGCCAGCCTAGTCCAACTTATCTCCAGCTCAACATTAACAGAACCCCCCATGCCATTTGAACGAAACTTACGACAAAGACATCTACAAACCAGTTATATCCAAAATTGTACATCCGATTACACTCTCAACAAGCTTTGGGTATTCTCCAAATACCTACCTCTCTTACTCTCACGCCCCCTCCCCCTCTTCTCCTGCCCCAATAAACCCTCTCTCTCTAATCATTAGTTTTTCCCAATGTCTATCTCCAGTGGTCTCCCAAGATTGTGTAAGCTACCATTGACCTCCTACAACACAAGTTTATTCAACCACAAGACTAACAACTGCATTAACTTCTCAGTCCACCCCTTTTCCCATGTTTGAGCTGATCTCAAGCTTACACAAATAAAATTCAAGCTATAGAAATTATTGGAACTAAAGTGCTGCAGCTTCTAAGCTTTCTAGCTATTACAACTATGTTATCCCAAAACAAAACACATCTCCAATTTATTCTTGCATGCAAAGCCTGCCAACCACATCGGAATCATTTCACCTAGTATGAGACATGAAAGCACGCAAAAGATAATGATTTAGGCGGACAAGAGTAAAGGAAGACAAAAAACTTCGGAAAATAAGTTGAGGAGTAGAGAACAATGCTAGAATGATAATACAGGGCACGAGAAGAGAATTAGAGAGACAAATTTAGAAGGTAGTACTCATAATCATGTCAGGTGTTATTCAAGTTCTCTAACCAAAGTACATAATGGTTTTATTTATAGGATAGTAAAGGTTTTATTTATAGGATAGTAAATTCCAAACAAGTTAAAGGTTTTTAAAACTAGGAGAACTATATGTCTAACAAAAAAGAAAATATCAGATAAAACAATTAAGACATAATTATCTCAAACTAATGAATAAAACCTTATTATTAACTAAATGAATAGGATCACCTCTGTTTTTTTAAACCAAAAGAATACTAAAATATATTAAAACTAATGATATTGCATTTGTTTTAATTGAGTAAGGCTCTTTACATTTTGGGCTACGGTTCATATACGAGGTTTTCCACATTAATAAACTAATTTAGCCTATATAGGGCATGAGTAGAGAATTAGACAGATCTAAATTTAAAAGGTATTATTCATCAACATATCGAGTGGTATTCAAGTTTTGCTAACCAAAGTACATAATGGTTTTATTTATAGGATAGTAAATTCCAAACAAGTTAAAAGTCTTAAAAACTAGGAGAACTATGTCTTAAAAAAAAAAATCAGACAAAACAATTTCTCTAACTAGAAGTCATATTCTTTTTTGGAGAAAGAACTAGAAGTCATAATTATCTCAAACTAATAAATAAAACCTTATTATTAACCAAATGGATAAGATTATCTCTGTTTTCTAAACCAAAAGATTATTAAAAAATATTAAACATAATGACATTGCATTTGTTTTTATTGTGCAAGGATACTTTTGGGCTACGTCTTATATATGAGGTTTTCCACAGACCTATTTACCCTATAAAAAAAACATTGTATTTCTCTGTTCAGATAGACAATTCTCTTTCAATTGGAGCAAACAAGCCTAGACAACTAAGAGCCTGTTTGAATTGACTTATTTTTAAGTCCCTTTTAAGCCAAAAAAGTTTTCCAGCATTTTTTAGTGCTAGGGTAAAATCAAATAAGTGCTTATAAGCACTTGATTTTAAGCTAAAATGATTTTTAAAAAAAGAAGACAAAAGTCGTAAGTTAGGATCTAACTTATGAATTTTGGCTTATAAGCCAAAAGCCAATCCAAAAAAGGTTCTAAGACTACTAGTCTCCTTGGTCCACGTAGCATCAAGCAATGATCCTCCCATTGAAGAAGTTGTTCTGAACCGCCAACTTAGAGTAGATTGAATTTCATTTATACTGATGTCTCATGCAATGTAGTTACGTCCTCCAGCTTCCAAGAGAGATCAAAAGAATGAGGAATCAAACTTGCTTACTAATTTTTTGTTGCTGTTATCAAGCTTCCTTACTATAACTTCTTTGTACTTGAATGATAACAAGATGTCAGTTGAGAACTGAAAAATGGATCATTTCTGGTAGCAGACATATGAGTTTCATCAGTAATGGGTGTTAAAAGTGAATTGGACTTGAGCTTTTGATACCAAACTAATGTAGCAGAGAAGGGAGGAATGCGAGAAGAATGGAGAGAACAAAAATAAACAAGAGAGAACAAAAAAGAAATAACAGAGAAGAAAAAAAGAGGAAGTCGTAAGGTACTATTCAAAAGTCGTGTTATTCAAGACAAAGGAGGTATAGCCTAGTGGAAAGGACTCTTCACCTCAGACCAAAAATGTTAGGCATTCGAGTTACCAAACAAACAAAGTGGACAAAATCAACATTTGCCACCTTGTAAGGGGGTTTGAGGGTAAGGGCTTCCCATATAAAAATAAGGTCATGTGTATCAAAGTCTTCCAAATAGACAACACCGTGGTCTTATATTATGGAATGTAAAGTTCTAAACTAGTTAGAAGTCAAACTACTAGAACTTTATAACCAAAAAAAAAAAGATGAGACTACCTAAAACCTTCTCTAACTAAAAATATGATTACCTCTGACTAATAGACAAAACCTTATCACAAATTACAAGATAAGGTTATCTCCACATTATAAACAATCAAAAAAAAGATTATCTCCACATTATTTCTAACTAAAAGGACCTAAATAAAAATCACACATATATATTTCAATCACTTGATTTTTATTGAGATATATCAACGCTAGAAGTTCTTATGTATTAATAAACGCCGAGCATGTTTAGCAAAGTTCAACATGCACAGATCAAGGAAAGAAATAAACTGATGTACTGCCTATGGGGCAATCTTAACCAGGAACAGGATCTTACCTTTCATTTCATGTTATTACATAATTATTGGCTTCTAAATCCAGGATGTTGGTGTAGTTCCAGTTACATCTCCTACCAACCTTCAAGTACCCGTTTGGCAATAGACATTGCAAGCACTTTATGGGGAAAAATTGGCAAAATTTGTCTAGTTTTGAGAAATTATTTTGGCAAGAAAAACCAAAAATCCCAAAATCTTTAAAAACTACTGGTTTTGGGGTAAAAAAGTTGAGTTCTTTTAAAATTTTGGAACTTACCCACAACTTTTTCAATTTATGAAAGAAGTCTATCTATTTATGACTCCAACTAGTTCTATCTACCCTTTCCCCTCATAAAAAGCACTCCTGATATGGCGATGCATGCTCGCTGTGAAGAGATTGTTCATAGAATGTGGGAAGATATATTAAAGAATAGCTAGTTACTACCGTTGTTATTATTTATTTCTTTTGCGTCGATGGATCTTCGTATGTAACTAATTGTAATTTGACGAATTGTAGTAGATAGTAATTGTGTTATTAGTACTTTTTATTAAATATCGCGTTATGATTTTAGGATAATGTATTATCTAGTTCATTATAAAAATGAAAAAGGGTCAAAAAAACCCTTAAACTTTGTGAAATGAACAAAAATGCACTCAGTTTATAGTTTGGTCCAAAAATGCCCTTACTATTACTTAATGGATCAAAAATGCCAATTTTCAAATAAATATATTATTTATTTTCTTTTTACGCACTTTTTTTTCTAATAATTATCTTATTAACAAATGTTTATCCTACTTTAATTCGAAAAAAATAAAAATAAAATAGTTCTTATTGTATTATAATATTTTTTTATCGTTATCTAAATGAAAATTAGTGATGGATTATTATGATATTATCTATATGGCATATATTATCCGTTAAAAGGGTACATCAAGTTATTCTATTTTGATTGATAAAATAAAATAAAATATTTCCTACATTTTCATTAGTTTAAGTGAGTTTAAAAGAAAGAAAACAAGAATAGGGTTCTTTAAAAAGTAATTTTTTTATTAGGAACAAGATGTGTTTATAAATAAAAAAAAGAAACAATATATTTATTCGAAAAATGACATGTTTGACCCATGTAGTGGCAATAGGGGCATTTCTGAACCAAATTGTTAACACCAAGGGCTTTTTTGGACCAAAGTATTGACGGCAAGGGCAATTTTGGACTGAGCTATAAACGGAGGGCATTTTTGTTCATTTCACATAGTTGAAAGGCATTTTTGACCCTTCTCCGTACTAAAAATGATAATTGTGTCAAATTTATGGGTATAAATCATGTAATGTTTTGTTTTTTAAAAAAGTGAAATATGTTCCCAAAAACTATGGCCAAATACATGTTGAAACTTCAATCCAAACTTCACCCAAATCTAGTTTCCCAAAAATATTAGGGAATCTAAGGCCAAATGCTAGCGAAATGTAGATGACTCTCAAAACATATTTTTGCTGGAGTCATCATCATACTGTAAATAATTCTGGTCAGTTATTTTTATTTTATTAGCTCCTTAATTAGCATTTAGAAGGTCTCACTGTTCAGGAGCTAACTCTTTTTTGCTGCAGCTTGTAAATTACAGCATTTACTGGATGCATTTATTAATGAAATCTCCATTTGCCAGGTCAAAAAACTATGGGTCTGTCCAGGTATTCTTAATTTAATCACTATATCCAAGGCTGGAAAACATTTTAAACTACAGTGACTAACAAACCTAATGTTTCTCCCCAGACCCCATATATTCACCCATCAACTCAAATTCTCATCTTTCTAGTCCTCTTCTCTGTTCAGCATCTGCTACCTATACCCAGAGCCCTTTCAGCCCAACCGGTCTTCACATTTTACCCATACAACTCCAAAAGGGAAAATGAATATTCTCAATACTCCCTTCTATTTTCTGACTCCCAGATTACATCCTAAAAGCACAATCGCAAACATGCAACTAAATTTAAAAAACGAGAGCAAGAGAGAGGGCAATGATAAGATACTCACATAGCAAAAAGTGAAGACCAAACTTAATTTAGTTATTGACGTACTTATTTAGCTACAATGATAAGATACTCACATAGCAGATCAATAAGTCAAAGAAAATTAAAGTTGCAGACAGTTAACCCTATATTAAAAAAATGGTAATACTTTAGACAATACAATCCTAAAACAGACACGATAGTTTCTCAAGTTTGATAGCTGTATCTACATGTTTCTTTTCATGGCAAGTCCGTTCTATTTCATCTTAGGTGCTTACTTGCAGACTGACGACAGGGCCAAGCCTCTTTTAGATATTCTTGAGAAGCACGTGTAGGATGGATGGCCTTAGGTAAATAAAAAGCCCTAGATCCCATGTTAGTTTCTTGCACCAATAATAAGTATGCCTCAATCCCAAACAAGTTGGTGTCGTCTATATGAATCCATATTAACCATTATTTTTATTTGAATTCATTGGAGGCCAAGATTATGTAGAATAAAAATAAAATAAAGAGTGCAAGAAATATTCTATATTTTCTACTAGCATAAAATCTCTGAAAACTAATAGACTACTTGAAAAAATAGAACCCAATGTAAACATACTAACATATTCCCAACTAATTGTTATTGTCCATATAGATCTTCTTTTAGTATGTCCTATTTCTCGCAAGTCTGCATGGATTCTAATAGATGACCAAACCATCTCAAGTAACCTTTCTCTCATTTTATCCTAATGTGCATGGTGGTACTTGCACCTACAGGTGAACATGGAATTTTAATCTTGTCTGACCTTGTATGGTGTCCATTCAGTGCATATCTACAACACTCCTTGCAATGGGTCGGATTTCAGCAGCTCAACATCGACTCTCATTTAACATTGACGGTCTTACAATTAAATCATAAAACTTACCTTTCACTTTAGTACGCATCCTTCTACCCAAAACACCCTGGTAGTACTTCTCCGCTTCTCCCTTTCAACCATCTGATTTTGATCTCATGTTCATTTCTTAATGTGAGCACAACTAGGATGAAACAAATCACCAGCTGCTATCTATAGCTATCATTTCCTCCTCTCCATTTCTTGAGGGTGAGTACCAAATGCTGAAGCAACAACATCAAACTATTTTCTGGATAAGTTAAAGAAGAAGCAGAAAACTACATAAGCATCTCCAGATTAAATATAACTTTGCAGAGGCACCCGTGCATATCTGTGCAATTGAATTCTGTGCAATTGAATTCTGTGCAATTCGCTTACACTCCAATACTAATACCGACAATCCAATCAAATATTCTGTTGAGAATTAATAGTTTTCCGCACTGATTGCACTACCAAAATATACAAGAACACCCACCCTCCTCTTCCAGAGATGCGATGCAAGCTGATATATCTGTGTGATGATCCATGCTAAATTAATTGAACATCATCTGCTATATTTTTTGCCAAGATTTAACACCAAGAACAACATACAAAAACTTTCCCATGTGGAAAGACAAGATCGGAATTTATGTGTCACCCTCATTATTTCCATTTGGGCTCTCAGCCATCAATTAGATCTAGACGAGCCAAAACGTTTAACTGCAATATTGAAGAAATATGAGGCTTAACGCACCACTTAGAATGTACAAAAACACATCATGTGATCTCCACTCTGCCATCTCCACCTCAACACACAATAACCACCAAAAATTAAGTCCATGATCATTACAAACTCGGAGGGGTCAGAGCCTTGGTGGTAGGCTATTTGCTTAGTTAATTTTGTTTTAGGATGAACATACTTCTGAGGCATTTACTCCATCAAAGTGACTTTTTTAATGATGGCAGCGTCGATCTAACTTGCGTACACCGAGGCTATTCAACCAGATACCTGCTTCCTCTCACCTGTACAGGAATTCCTAGGTAACTCTGCCAACCAAGATATAGGCAGATTGGAAGACATCACATAGTTTTTTCTGTCTCTGCTTAGATTTGAACCTGAAACTTCACGGTTCTTCTTCCACTTTGTTTACCATTAAGTCATATCCTTTGCACCGAAATGACATTTCTCCGAGATATGAACTTATTTTAGGTGGTTGAAAATCAATAATATTACAGGTTAAGCCATTTTCTGCACTCACAACTTAAAGCCAAATACTGGGCTACAGATATACCTCCATTATTGCATTTTACGTGGTGATCGCATTTTTGCCTATTGCAACCAGATACATACACCATGTTTGGAGCTATGGTTTTGTTAAATAAGCATGTTTTCAAGTGCGGAGCTACCATTAGAAGAACTTAAATGCATTGGGATTTAGGCCAAAGGGTACTCTAAACATAAGCTCAACATTAGAAATTTTGAAAATGTATGTGGGCCTAAATAAAGTCATCATTTATGTCTTTCCAAAGTTTTGAAGTGACAAATGGTTAAAGAGCCTACTGTATGCGATCTTTTTATGACCAAAAAAATTATTCACGAAGGACACAAAAAAAAAACACATATACAACAAATATACCAGAAAATAGAAAACCTTACAAAAAGATATGATTTTCTACAAAAGTCAACCAATCTTCTATACAAATAGGAATCTTGTAGGTACACAAAAAGCACAGCTTCCTTCACACTTCACAAAATCATTTTCTACAATAAGGATACGAGGCTACTCCCCAAGTATACAAAATAATTTTCTACTGCTTCAAAAGTTATCCTATTTCTCTCCCTCTAAACTGGTAAGTGCTAGATGAGCCACGTCCCACACCCATGTCTTCTCTCCCGACTACCGAGTGTCCAACTGAACATTGGCTTCCTTTACATTGCATGGAATCACCCACTGAAGACCAAGCTATCTTGGGATGTCCCACCACAAGTGTGAAGCTACCTTGCAATGTAAAAGTAGATGATCCACATATCACCCAAACTTTGGCACATGAAACACCGACATATATTATCTTTCTCTCCATCAAATTCCCAACCGTCAAGTATCACTCCCTCGTGGCTAGCGAGGTGAAAGATACAAATTTCTTGATACTCTAGGGATCCGTGTTGAGAGGTGTGGGAAAACTGACTCCTTTACTAGAAGCTTCTCATAAGAGGACTTCACAAAAAATACACCATTGTTTCCCACCCCTCATCTCAGTAAATCATGACAACCATGTGTAGTAAATTGTTTGTGAAGCAATCTACCAACCTTTGATATCCTGCAATGTCCCAGTTTGCTAGTCTCTCCTAAATCTCAAATCAAAAAGAACTTATCCACCTTTAGAAGGGTCATACACGATACAAGATTGGGGAAGTGATAATATTTATACCAAGAAATGGAGGGAATGACGGGGATGATAGAATGTGTAATGGGAGAGGAATAAGGAATTCAGCATTGAAGTACAAGAAAGGTTAAGAAGAAAGTTTGGTGCAGGAAAGCAACGACAAAGATCAATTTCTTCATGTGGTGTGTTGTGAGGAATGCAAATTGATGGAAGAACATCAAAGAAAGAGGAGAGCTATAGTGAGTTGGTACTTGGTGGTAGAATGTGTAAGGAGAGTAAAGAGGACACTGACCAGATCTTTCTACATAGGATTGCATCCTTGCTACTTAATATTGCTTGGTTTGCAATGAAAACAGTAGAAGAAACAGTAATATGTAGGAGGATCCAGAAGATGAGCAAGAGCATGTTTTGGCTAGTATAAAATGAACGGAATAGGAGGTTGTTTCTCAGTGTTTGTGTGTATTATTTATATTATACGTTCCATTTTATTACATGTATTTGATGTAAATAAACATAAGTGGAGAGTATGAAGGGATGGGGACTTACTACTAGTTTAATGTCAGATGTTCAAAAGGATCTATTATCGGTAGAAATTTCAAATTAGCTTGTGCTTACAATGGAAACTACTAGCCTAAGGTTCTACCAATGCTGCAGCAACACGATTTCCCCAATCAAATTGACTTAGCAAGATTAGAGCACAAGACTTAAAGAGTATATCTACTTTGGAAGGTATGGACAAGAACGTTGCCTTCTTAATTTTCTGAAGTTGAACTTGATACTACCACAAAACTAGTTTTTTCACCACTCATATTGCATCATAGAACTCAATTCTTCAGCAAATAGGGGACACCATGAAAGATAGCATCACACAGTCAGAAATTCAAAACCAGGGAGTGGTGAATCACCTATATGTATCATAATACTCAAAAGTTCTCTAAATTTTCCCCTTTTAACTGTTTGAATAAGTGACAATAAAAGAAGAAAGGAGCTTTTTAGAGCTGAACAGCACCTGGAATGAATGTCTAAGGATATGATCCTAACACAGGACAATAAGAATTCTAGGGACCTTTTGTTGAAGACCATAACAAGCATGTGCTTCTTCCTCAGAAAGAATAGGAATCAGGCATTGAAGCATTCCCAAAAAGGTGAGGTATTTTCCATTTTCCCTTTGCCATTGATCAGAATTGCTTCATTCTCTTTTCTTTATTTTGAAACTGGTAACTTTTTCAATATATGTTAGAATCCGAATCTTACAAGAGTTGTAGCAGCCCCATATACAAAGTACTACCTACATCTATGATTCTATGATCCTATGTCTATAATGAGTCTAAAACATCAATGATAGAGACAGGATCATTTAAAAGTAACTGATTACACCAAAAACATAGTAGCAAGATGCAATTAAGCTTAATCTGTTGCATACTGTTCTCTATGCTCTCAAAACACCTAGAATTCCTCTCCTTCCATATTGTCCACCAAATGCTTGCTGGGACTATCCTCCACCTGCCTCTATTCTCTTTTATGTTACATTTTCCCTTAGAATTCCCAGATGTAACAATACCAGGTCTGCAATACATACATCATTTTTCTAAGCCAAGAAAACATAACCATCCTTTCTTTTATAAGCAGCTGTTGCTACACAATAAGACATCTACAACACTTTTCAACTAAATTTTACTTCCCAAATTCCAACAAAACAAAAGGAGGACAAAAGGAACAAAGTTAGTTTTGCCCTTGCATCCAAAATCCCTACCACCTTCTTGGCTGATTCTTCATAACAAAAGTATAAACCAAATAATAATAATAATAAAGAAGGAACAAATTAAACTGTTGGAAAACCAGTTGCGCACAACCTCAAACGAAAGACTAGCAAGGTTACTTTACACAGGGCAGGAGATAAGGAAATATTTCCCAAAGAAATGTCAAAAAAGTTCCATCAAATAAATAAAAGTCAAGCCAGTGCATGCTGAGATAGCTGGTAAATGTCCAAGGAACCTACAGTTATCTCCTTTAGGCATACAATCTTAATACTTATCCCAATAAAATTAATAAACTAACCACATATTACTTCATTCCACCGTAATTGGTTTATCATCCCGCCCTACACTCTAACCCGGTAACTTATCCTCATCCAAACAAACTCAACCTAAACTATCAGTTACATAGGTTGATACCTGTGTTGTGCCTTTAGTTAAGCAAAACATGATTGATTGAGCTACAAACTTGCAAACAAACTGAGTCTTACGATGCTAAATCTATATACAATGGGCTACAAACACAAAAAGTCACTGATGCACAATCCAATACGTAGATCCAATCATAATCAGGTGTTTGTATTTTTCAGTAGGTATAATTCCCCATAAGACTTATTAAAGTGGATATTTTAACAAAAAAAAATCTGAAAATCAAAGAGAATAGCGACAAAAATATAGATAAAAAAATTACCAGTTTTGGCCAAGGACTTCTTCAGCACGGTAACCAGTAACCATCTCAAAAACAGAATTGACATATATAATCGGATGGTCAGGCTCAAAAACATCGCTAACAACAAAACCACAAGGTGCAGGTTGCAAAAGCGAGTCAATAGGGAAAGGCAAAGCCGAACCACCACCACTCAACATAAACCCTAGTTCCTCTAATTCATCCTCAACTTCTTCCTCAATCACGTCATCTTCTTCTTCTCCACTCAAATCCGAATCGCTATCCCACTCCATCACGAAATTCCTCCCCTGTATATCTTCTTCTTCACCCCATGCTCGGGATTTGAACTTGAATTCGAAACCAAATGCTTACTCTTCCTTCCAACACCAATTTTTGGGTTCGATTGTGTTTTTAGGGTTTTTATGAGGAAATAAAAAATGAGTGGTTGGCGAAATTGTGTCAGTTTTTTTTTTCCAAGAATAAAACAGAGCGATCCAGAAATGAAAGAATGTGCAAGGCGTGTATTCACCGCCTTTGGATGATATCGGCAGCAAAAACAAAAACAAAAAAAATCTTCCGTTTTGGGGATTTTCCGTGTTATCTTAAGCTTTTTTACCCAATACGCTATCCTTCATTAATTATGTATACGACAAGCAATTCATTTTTAATTTAACTTTTCGTATAGTTTTTAAATACGGAAAAGAGTCAAATATACCTTTGTATTATTAAAAATAATTTATATATATTATTTGTTATATTTTCGGTTCATATACACCCTTCCCGTTATACTTTGACACATATATACTTATAATTTTAACGAAGAAATACATATCAGTTAAAGAATCAAATTAGCCATCCATAATTTTAAATATCCAATTTCTTTGAAACCCACCCATTTTTTCGGATGACCCACCTTCAACCAAATCCAATTTCACAAGTCATCTCCTTTATCTAAAACCTCCATTAAAATCAGCCACAAAAGCTCACTGTGAAACTAGAGAAGGAAGTGAGAAGCATTGCTTCCATTTTTATTTTTTTAACTAGGATAAAGTAATTTTATTAATAATAACAGTACTAAGGGAGTACTGCATAAGTAAAAAAAAAATAGAAGTTCAACACACCATATGCTAAATCTCCACATCATCTCCTTCAACTATAATTTCCCACTATAAGCTTCAATATCAACTTTCCTTAAAAGGTATTTGCATCATTTGTGTTAAGAAAAGTTTTCCATTTTATATTGTGGGATGCTCTTGCTGGTGTTGGTTGCCGGAAGTTGAGGATTGAATCTTGATATTAGCTTTTCACTTCTTCCTTGAGTTTCACAGTGAGTTTTCACGGTGGTTGAGGTTGATTTTAATGGAAATTTTAGATAAAGAAAATGACTTAAGAAAATGGATTTCCTTGAAGGTGGATCAGGAGGAAATGGGTGGGTTTCAAAGGAATTGGGTAATTAAAATTGGGGATGGGTTATTTGATTTTTAAGTTGACATGTGTCATTCGATTAAAATTAGGGGTATATATATATATGTACCAAAGTATAACGAAAGGGATATATATGACCCAAAAGTATAACAAAGGGTACATATAAACTATTTTCAATAGTACATGGGTCAATTTGACCGTTTTCCGTTTTGAATATCTAATTTATTTAAAAAAAAAATATCGAATAAATATAATTTAATTTAACTTTAAAATTAGTCAAATTTACTTCAAAAAATGTAACATGACAATTAAAAGTAAACGGATAGAGTATTAAACATTTATTAATAGGAATAATATAGTAAAATACATATATCAATAATTATTTTCATAATGGATGTAGCCGTCAAACAGTGTCAAGTAAAAATGAAACAGAAGCAGTATTTGATAATTCAAAAAGATAATTTTAGAGACTTTTCTTCATTTTTTTAATTTTATAACATACATTTCTCTTCCGATTTCAAATAATACACTCACCTCTTTTATTACCTCTTTTATTTTAAACTTCCTTTTAAAACCAAACTTATATTTATGGGATGAATCTTATTTCAAAGCTGTCTTTTCTTAAAATTACTATGTTTTAAAACTAATTTTGGATGAAAATATTCTAAGTTAACTTTAAATTTGAAATATTAAATTTTTAGATGTAATCTTTTAGTCACGTATGCAATATTTAATTACAAAAAGTTTATTAATAATCTATTAATAAGTAAACACAATTTAATATTGGAAAAATAAAATATTACCTAATACACGTTTGCAAAAATATAATTTTTAAAAATATTTGAACATGATTTAATTTTTATTTTTAAGTCCAAAACATAATTAAACTAAAACTTTATAATTTGATGTTACATGAAAAAGGAAATGTTAATTTAGATATTTGTGGACCAAATAGGCATGCACTTTTTTCTATCCATAATAAGGGTAACTTACTCATTGATTTATACTTATACTTAATTATGATAACTTTTTTCTTAGGTAGGAAAGATGAAAGAATTGGTCCAAAGAAATGGTGTAGTAAATGTAGACAGTAAAGTTTTATAAATAAATTTATATTAAATTTGGATTAATTTTTAAATCTATAATATGTTTACCCAGTCAAATTATTGGTTCATAAAATTGAATTATATTTAAGTTAAAATTATATGACTTAAATAAAGTCTTAATTACATTTGGTTCAGTCTATTAAGTTGACAAGATGAGTCTAAATCATGTTCTTCAAGCCCAAGAAACTCTAAAATTACTTAAAGACCAAAATACCCCCCAAATTCTATCTCACAACTATATAAAGGGTCTTCATAAGACCAAAAGGAAAAGAACAAAAGAAAAATACATAGAAAAGTTTTGTTGTTCAATAGTAATTCGCAAGTCTTCCGCATACAAAGAAGTCTTTGTCTCCAAGTTGTGAGCCGCAAGTTCTCATATCTCCGCAATTGTGATAGTTTGGCTCCACATTCATGGTGAAGTTTCAACAAGTATTTCATCGATTGAAGAACAAAGCAAAGCTCTTAAGTTGATGATCGTAAGGAGAAAAATCAGAAGATTGCGTCTCTTTTATTAGATTTTATAAAAATTGTACCTTTGCATAAATTATTGAAATATACATATAATTCTTTGTCACTACTTTCCTTTCTTGATTATTGTTTTTCAGGAACGAAACTTAGTCGCTTAAAATTGGCACACCTAATGGGACAATATGTACCTCTCATCTCTTTTCTTCAAAAGTCAAAGTTCAAAAACACTGTAATAGCTTCCAAAAAGGTCAACTTGAAATCTGCATCCGCAAAACCTATTGGAGTCTGAATTCTCTCTTCAAAGCTTAAGTATAGCTGAAATACTAGACAACATGTGCTTCAAGCATCGTCCAAGTTATCTCATATTTTATTTATTTATCTTCCCTTGAAGAAGGAATATCCTCTTCGTATGTTCTAGAACAAGGGAAAAACATAAAGCATAAAACATGAAATTAAAGGCGAGATGGGGACATTAGGCGAACCATCGAGTGGTTCGGCGAGCTCGACCCAGCTTGCCAATCGACCTAACGTGCCTATTTTCAACCCAACTTCTCAAATTCAACCCCGCAACCCCCAAAAACAAAATCAAACCATGCACAACTCACATTCAAACAAGACCCATAAGATACAAGCACAACCCAACAAAATTTAATCTATTTCACTACACCAAATTACGAGATTTCAACATTTAAAACAATATGGCAAGATTTTCAAATTTAAATAGGCATTCAAACATTTTAATCCTATCAGAGAGGCCCAGCACATGACAACACGATAAGATCATTTGCATAAAAGTTCAAAATGTCAAAAACAAACTCAGGGTTCGGGAGACCAACATTTTATACTGATTACGATAAGATTGAATTGTTAGGCGGCAATGTAATCCAAATTCCGTGCACAGATCAACGACTAAACCACTTGGAGAATGCAACAATATAGAGAATAACGAGCAGGTGTGAGTTTGTGAAGCTTTAAAGAGAGGGAAAGTGAAGGAGTTTGAAAACTATAACCTTTTGGCCTTAAAAACCATCCCGTTTTCTCCCATTCGACGACGTTAGTCATGCTAGCCGAACCACTCGCCGACACGCCGAGTGGTCACTTACCTTGCCGAGTTTTACAGGACCTCCAGTTATGGTGGGGGTCCAAATGACGGAATAGATCGAGATCGTCGACCTGGTCGGCCATTCGCTAATAATTTCCTGGACTCGCCGAGTTTTTACAGACTCCCATTTGAATTTGTCTTGAGTCCAACGACGGTCTAGGTCAGGGTCGCCGATCTCTTCGGTGATGCGCCAACTGGGCCTTTTTCTCACCAATTTCCCTCTTTTCGAACACTTTCCACACGTTAACCTACACAACCAACACACCATTATTCCAAATAAGGAAAGAAAACAAATAAGAAAACTTGGGTTGCCTCCCAAGCAGCGCGTTAGTTAACATCACGGCACGACGCATGTCCACCTTCAAACCTCATTCTTGGGGTTAGTCATAGTATCACTAGGCAAACCCCCTTGCTGTCTCGAGTTGAGATGAGATGATATATGACCCATTTGGGTCCCAACTGCTTGATCAACACTGAATGAGAGGTGACGGTCTTGCTAAGGGTAGACACATCTTCTTTCATTTCTTTTAAAATCTTATCTGACCCTTCAACTTTGTTGAGGATACGAGAGAGCATATCCTCAGACTTACCACCTTCCGAATCCTTTGGCTTTTAGAGCTCGTAGGGAGGTACGTACCTATCCTTCTCCCCATCCTTCCAATTTGGATTAGGGTCCCTCCATTTACGATCTCGATCTTTCCAACCTTCAGCCCTAGTCCAACCTTGGTTACCACCATGTCTCAGGTAGTTTGAACGATAACCACCGCCTTGGTTGGCTAGAAAGTTTACCTCTTCATTATACAAGGCTTTAAACTTTGACTCATCTGGATTAGCACACCCGACACCTACGACATTGACACTTCGAGCACCAGCTCCCATGACATTTTTAGACAAAATGTCAAGTTATGTCATGATCTTGGCCATGTTCTGGTCCCTCTCTTGGTCCTTCTCCATATGATCTTTAGTCAACTTGAATGTGAGAGGAGATACCTGGTCTTCACGGGTATACCACGCCCTGTTTAAGGTAGTCATGTCATCCAAAAGCTGAGCCGCTATCACATAAGGTTGTTGCATCAAACCTCCCAGAGAAAGTTGGTCAGCAACACCCTTATTTACCGAGTCAAGACTCCGGTAAAAATACTGCAACAACACGTTATCAGGCAAGCCATGGGTTGGGCATTGAAGCACCAACTTCTTGAATCGCAGCCAAGTTTCATAAATTGGCTCGCCTTCTAGACGCTTAAAGCTTTGAATGATATCCTAAAGAGTCATCATCTTCGAGGGAGGGAAAATCGCACTTGAAATGCGGTAACCAACTCCTCCCACGAAGTGATTGATTTACATGGCAATTTAACAAGCCATTTGCATGTCTCTCCCATCAAAGAGAATGGGAACAACCTCAACCAGACCGATTCTTGGGAGCTATTCTTAAAAGAGAATGGTTTGCATACATCCACAAAGTTTCTAATGTGCCCATGGGGATCCTCTTGAGCCAAACCACTGAAAAGTCCTTTTAGTTGCAAGAGTCGCAACATAGTACTCGTGATGTGGAACACTGCATTCCCTTCTGCCGGAAGCAAGAGAATGAAACCAATTCCTCCCATGAGATGAGGGTCATTAGCATGAGGTTCGTTGACATCGTTGAGGTTTCCGATGTCATCTTGATGGCCTATTTAGCTGTCGTTCACGCTCATACTTCCTCTTTTCAACACAAACAAGCAAAACACAACTAAAAATTAAGTAAGTAGAACTATAACTAACAAGAAAATAATTTAACTTAACTAAAAATTCTCAAGTAACACCACTCCCCAACAACGACGCCATTTTGATTTCACGTATCAGGACACTACTTCCAGTTCAAGTGCCAACGATCGTGAGTAGTAATATAACCCAACTAGTAAGTTGGGGTCGAGTCCCAAGAGAGCGGTTCGTAATTGAGAATCAATAGAAAAGCATAAATGTGTTCAAGTCAATTATAGCTATAAACATTTACAAAGAAAAACATGATAAATTAATGGGTGACATAAGTGTCAAGTATTAAAAGGGGGTTTTGTAATCAATTATCAACTAAAACAACAACTAAAAATGGAAATACAAATATGGAGATGGGATTCTTGGAATGTGACAGGATTATGGGCTAAGGTAAACAACCGGGTAATTGCTATTGATAGTAAATCACTGTAAATTGGTAACTAAACTAGACTATAGTGGGGGTAAACTTTCTCTCGAACAATTTACCCCGAATCAAATCGGTTTCTCTCGAACACCAATAAGCAGCAATGAAGCACAATCTTCGTCTTAGTCCATTCACTCTCTCGAGCTGAATTTGTGGGAGAGGGTTTAAGATTCATTCTCTCAAGCTGAACCCACGACAACCCAATAACCATAGACCATCGATTCAGTAGTTTTGGTTTTAAAACCTCTCTCTCAAGCAAGCCAAAAACACGAAGTTAAAATTGTATTTGCAACTACAACCCCATTAAATTCAAACACAACCACTGAACGAAATCACCTTTAAACAACAAATGAACTATCAATTAGAAATACCCAGCAGTAAATTCAACCCATATTCACATAATCACACCCCAATAATTAGGGTTTTAGCTAAACATAGTAAAGAGATAGAAATCGATACCGAAAAGTGTTTCCATCAAGTGGGTACGATTGATATGGTATTTACACACGTCTAAGATGAAGAATCTTCAATACCCAGTTCCAATTTCTTCAAAATAGGAATTTTCAAAATCTCCAAAGCTAAGGGAAAAATGTCTCCAAAAACTAAGTTCTAAAACAGAGTAATTCTAAAATTTCCTGAACTTGTTGCCTTCTAAACTAAAAATTCAAACAAGTATTTATAGTTGTCAAAAAGTGTGTTGCGAAGGTCCACTCGACGTAGTTAGTCAGGATCACCGATCCACTCGGCGATCCGCCCTTTGGTTTGGTTCATCGCCTTTCTGCATTGGCCTTCAACAAATTCAAGTTATGTAACTTGGGGCGATATAGCACTGCATCACGGAACTGTCCGGCGATTCGTCGACTGCTTCTTTCTATCACCGACTTGATTTTCTCCTTTAGGGCTTGGCACACTAGAACATTAGGCGAGACCAAGGCCATTCAGCTACTCGCCTAATGGTTTAGGCGATCCTCAGGCCTTCTTTTCTTCGTTCTTTCAGCTGCCTTGTTCCTTTTTGCTCAATAGTGTCCATGTTTTGTCCCTAAGTTCAAATACCTGAAATTCAAGGATTTATACCAGTTATTGAGATAAAATATGCATTCGAGGACACTAAATCTATTAAAATTAAGCCATAAATGAGTCCAAATCATGGACTCATCAGTCATGCAAGCAATGGTGATTGAAACTTCCACCATATAAGAACGACTTGCAAATTTTACGAAAGTAGTTGAAGACCTATCAAAATACGTCAAGGTTAAGAAGTCCAAATTATCAAGTTGACAAATATAATAACGAGTATGGAGAAATGAGAATCTACTCAATTTTCTGCGAAACTTCATAAAACACAAGAGAAAAATATTGTCCTTCGCAAAACAAGAAACAATGATAAAGGAGTTTCAAGTGTATGTTGTAGGTCTGGTTCCTGATGACCAATCGAAGGACTTCATTATAGAGGTCATCAAAGATAAATTTGAGTCCAAATATTCTCTAACTTATGTAAAGTTCTACATGAAAAAGATTGATAGTTTAAGATACATGTCGGCTATTAACCTTCTAAGTTGCAGCAATTTGACGACAAGAGAAATCCAAAACAACATGTAGCACCTTTTGTTGAAACTTTCAATAATGTTTGAACATACAGTGATTATCTTGTTAAACAGTTTGTTTGATCTATCAAAGGAAATATTTTTGATTGATACATAAATCTTGAATCTAGTTCAATCGATAGTTGGAAGCAGATGGAACAACAATTCCTTAAGTATTTCTACAGCACAAGACGTATTGTGAGTATGATAGAGCTTACTAACACTTGCCAAAGGAATGATGAGCAATCTATGACTTCATCAACTACTGAAAGAGCTTGAGCTTTAACTACAAAGATTGTCTTAGTGAAACTATCGGAATCGAAATATACATCCAAGATATGCATTGGGATTTTTGTTACATATTGCAAGACATATCACCTAAAACGTTTAAAGAAGTACCAACTCGTGTTCATGATGTGGAGCTGAGTATGGCTACAAGTATAGGTCAAGGGCTACCATGCTTTGAGCCTCATAAAAATATACATGATATTGAGGATGAGGACACACTTTCATCAGGAACTTCAATTGAAGAGTCTATGTAAGTTATAATGCTCCTCGATGCACGAGCCTAAAATACATGTCATATAGCTCATCAAATTTGAGCAAAGTCTTCAAGTTTCATAGCTCGCCAAATTTGAGATAAATCTTCAAGCCAAATGCTCCTCGACACACGAGCCTAAAATGCATCTCATAAAGCTCATTAAATTTGAACAAAGTCTTCTACTTTCAAAGCTCATCAAATTTGAGCTAAATTTTCAAGTCTTAAAACTCCTCAAATTTGATTCTTAAGTCTTCAAGACATAAATCTCCCCATATTCAAGATAAGTCTTCAAGTCATAATGCTCTTCAAATTCGGATAAAGTCTTCAAGTCACAAAGCTCATCTAATTAGAGCCAAGCCTTCAAATTATAGAGATCATCAAATTCGAGCAAAGTCTTCAAGTTTCAAAGCTCAACAAATTCAAGCAAACTCTTTAAGCTGAAATGATCTCCAACACACGAGCCTAATCTGCAAGTTGTAAAGTTCATCAACTTTGAGCTATATCTTCAAATTGAAATGCTCATTGACACACACTTATACTGTATTTCATGAAAATATTCAACTTCAAGCTAATCTTTAAGTTTCAAATGTTTTCATTTTGGAGGCAAATTCAATGAGTTGCATAACTATCCTAATTTGAGTCAAACCTTTAAGTTAAAATTGAAAGAAATCTTAAAGTCACAAAATGTCCATGAAAATGATTTAAATCATCAAATTATTATTGTTGGGCGCATGAATTTAAATTTGTATTGTATGCGTCATGCCCCGAGGCTATCCCTAGACGCAACACGGTGCTTAGTGTCACAAGTGACCCCAAGCTAACCCATGGCATGTCATATCTATACAAGTTCAATTAAAACATGCACTGCGCAGAAACTAAAAACAGTTTAATATTTGAAGTGGGGAGAAACCCAAAATATCTGAATATATATATATATATATTATTTGAATAATATAGTGATGACTGAAACCAACACTAACAACTCAAGCTGAATCTAATCTACGTCTGAAAGCCATTAACTGATGTAAGTTGGTGGAACATTCCCCAGCTAACTCTAATAAGTCTGAAATTGAAAAGGAAATACTGAAAAATAAAGCATGTCTATCGTCCTCAAACTATGAGGACTCACTATTGAAGCTGATGATTAACGTTTCAAGGACACTTCTTCCAATTCTAAGTGTCAACGATCGCTAGTCGTATATAACCCAACTAAATGAGTTGGGGTCGAATCCCACAGGGAGTGGTACGTGTTTAAGATTCAATAGTAAAGTATGAATATGTTTAAATCAGTCATAGGAATAAACATTATCGAATAAAAACATAATTCATGCCAGGGGGTGACACGAATGTCAAATAAAGGGGGTTTTGGTTTTAATTATCAACTACAACAACAACAAATAATACTAAATAACAATAATGAGACGGGTTATTGGGATGTGATTCGATTATAGGCTAATATAGACAAATGTGTAATTGCAACTATTAGAAAATAGTTAGTTATTAGTGAGTAAGTTAGACTATAGAGGAGGTAAACTTTCTCTCAAACAATTTACCCTGAATCAAGTCTATTTCTCTCGAACATCGACAAGTATGCAAAATAAGAACAGCCTACGCCTTAGTGCATTCACTCTCTCGAGCTGAATGTGTGTAAAAGGGTTTAGGATTCACTCTCTCGAGCTGAACTCATGACAACCGAATACCCATAGACCATCAATCAATAATCTTAGTTTTAAAATCTCTCTCGAGCAAGCCAAAAACACAAGGGTAGAATGGCATTTGCAACTACAATTCTTAAATTAAACCACAATTAATGATTGAACTCACTTCTAAACAACATTTAAACTAACAATTAGCAATATCCATAAACTAAATCAACCCATAATCACATAATCACACCCCAAAAATTGGGGTTTTAGCTAGACATTATAAAAAGATAAAAATCATTACCAAACTGAGTTTCCATCAACTGGTAAGATTAATTTTGTATTTACAATGTTCCAAGTTGAAGAATCTCAAAGACTCACTTCCAATTTCTCAAAAGTGAAAAACTTCAATTCTTCAAAGCTAAGGAAAAACTAGAGAAAACTTGTCACTGAGTTCAAAATTCTAATCACAAATTGATATAATGAAAATTTGATACTAAACTACATGTTCAAAAAAGTATTTATAGTCACCAAAAATGTGTTGCAAAGAGCCACTCGGCGCAGTAAGTTGGGCTCTCCGATCCACTCGACGATCCGCCCTTTGGTCAATTTCGTCGTCTTTTTTGCCTTAGCCTTCAGCATCCTCCAGGTCTGTAACTTTGGGAGATCCAATACTACATCGCGGAACCATTCGGCAATCCGCCGACTGCTTCTTTCTCTCGCCAACTTGGTTCTTTCCTACAGGGCATGGCACACTGGAACTTAGGCGGTCAAATGGCCACTCGGCGACTCACCAAATTGACTTGGCAATCACCAGGCTCTCTTTTCTTCCTTCTTTCAGCTCGCTTTGTTCCTTTTTGCAACTTAGTGTCCTTGCTTTGCTCCTTAATCCATAATCCTGAAAATTAAGGATTTTCCATCAGTTATTGGCACAAAATAAGCATTTGAGGACACTAAACCTATACAAATAAAGCCCTAAATGAGTCCAAATCATAGACTCATCAACACCCCCAACTTAAACTTTTGTTTGTCCTCAAGTAAAACTCAAGTTCAACAGTTCAAAAAGGATGTCTCAAATTTTGCTACACAAGACTCAATCATGAATGCACACAACAAGACTTAACTTACTCATGCAAGGATCAATTGTGCACTCAAAGATTCAAGTTGTGACTCACCATTATCAAAGATTCTCAAGTTCACAATATTTGCTTCAAATGCAAGTTCAAGCTTAACAAAGGTACTCAAATGCCCTCACACAAGGAATGATTCCACATTCACACACTATTCTTCAACAATTTAAAGCTCTGAAATCGCATACAATTCTCACACTCACAAAGATGAACATATGCATGACTTCACCCATAGGTTTGCCCTTATTTTCCAATCAACATTCGTTTCAGCTCACTCAAGATAAAAAAGGTTTTTTAAGGCTTGTAACGGGGCTGGTTGTAAAGGTATGGTAATTTAGGTTCAATGGTTGCTATCCTCATGAAATGTGGTGTGAACATCACATTCTTTCCTTTTCTTTAACATTCTCATTCATGCTCAAAATTCACCCCATTATTCATTTCTCATGGAATATCGGACACCCTATTTCTTTTGCAACTATCACAAGTTTATTTCACAACTTCTTTATTTTTTTTTCTTTTTCATTCTTCTTTTCTTTTTTCTCCCCTTTTTTGTATGGAGGGGTTCCATCTTTCTCAACACCATGGGTCAAGGGGGACTTCTTTGCACTTCTTGATTTACCTTTTCTTTTCACCACACTCCCAACCCTAAGTTGGCTATTCAAACAAACCATACTTCATGAGGATTATGAGTGACTGGATAAAGGGAGGTTACAATTGCATCAAGTTTCTTCCAAGAAAAGGATAAGACTCAAGGGGTGTTCAAGCAAAGTTCACGCACTCACAAGGTAGGCCACAAAAGAGGTATAATGTCAAATTATTTCACTCTTCAAGATTGTTGCCTAAGATCATTTCAAGAGCTTGCATCACTTAGTCAATTGGACCAACGGGGAAAATTTTAGGTGTCATCACACAAGGTTCACAGTAAACTCATCACACAAGGCATTGGCACCATATCAAATAAGACTCCACACTTTCTCTACTGTGCAATGTTCATCACAAGAGACTTAATTCGATAACCAGCTAGTCACAACAAGATGCAAAAAGTTCACACATTATCTATTCAACTTCGTTTGGCCTCATCGTAGTCGCACATTTATTTTTGTTCGATTGAGAGCACTATTCAAGTCATCGGTATTGATCATGACCGACACTCAAATTTGCACAAGAACAACCACATTCAAACACGACAAGAGGTGGCAATTTTTTTTAGAAGGGTCAAAAACCATTTGCATTTAAAATAAGGAGCCATAAGCTCAAACATCCAAAAAATAGTGTCAAAACATAATTTATAGCACAAAACCCCAATATATACAAAAATAATAATCACAAGTAGGTATGGAAATACCTCACCCCACCACCAATATAAAGTAATTTATCCTAAAATGCAATCAAAATACTAGAAATGCATAAAAGTGAAAGAGAGGTAGGTAAAGTAAAGTCTTTTCTACAGAGTCGCTCTATCTGTCAAGGCATCAGTTCTCAGTGCAACACTAGATCCGACCATAGTGGTGTCTTTCAAAGAAATTTGTACGACTGAATCTACCATCTCCTTCTCAACCTCTATCAGGCCCTCATAAGAAGCCTCCTCATCAACACCAAGCTGCTCCTCATCAGTCTCAGCCTTTTCAGCTCGAATCTCATCTCCGGTGGTAGCCAGAGGCATATCTGTGTTAGCTGGCATATCGGGGATTTCCACAGTCCCAAAAATCATCGACAGATCTGTGGACTTCAACTGGTCCACATCCTTCCTCAGCTTAGCAATCGTGGCCTTTAGGGTAGTTACCTCATCAGTGATCCCTTGGCCTTGCTCACACACCGCTATCCGCACCGCAATGGCATCAATAGTCGCACTCATGGTGTCACAGCATCAGCAAGGGCCCTCTCGATCATGCCATAAATGGTGGCCTTAAGTCTGGAGGCGCGTCTATCAGCAGAATGGGCTAGATGCCCCATCCATAGTAATATAGCCTGGGTGAGTGGAGGTCGGGCAGCAATAGTACCAGATCTAGGAGGCAAAACAGTAGTGAAGGAACTGGGAGTAACAGAAGGGACAACACTAGATGTACCTGAAAGCCCAGGGGCCAGAGTAAACAATACTACCTCTGTATGTAGTGTCTGAATATCAACAATCGGGGAAAAGTCCACCGGGGCTACCTTATTCTTTTTCACATCCTTGTCTTTCAAGTACTCCGCCTCAATCCTCCGGATGTCAGTACAAGAGGTGGGGGTCACGTCTACATCATTTTTCTCATCCCGAGTCACCCGAGCTTGTCTTCAAAACTGAGTGATCAACACCGGAAAATGAAGAGAGGTTTGGCATTGCTTGGCTCTCATGACCATCTCCTATGCTATGATCATACCCAAGTTCAGCTTCATCCTCTTAATGATACAACCAAGGCATGTTGTTTTCTCATGGCGGAGAATCGACTCATTCTGGGATGGCATAATGGTACTGGTGATGAAGCCAAACCAATAGCTCGTTGCTACATTGAGGTCCTTCTTTTCAATGGGTGCTCCAACCTCGAGCCACTTGGGAGTACCGTCAGATATCAGATGAGCCAACCACTTTTTCATATTCTCCAAGGTTTTTGTCCTAATCATGTACTGACAGTCATCCTCAATTCTCCTTGAGCACTCCAGGACTGCATTGATAACATCACCATCACACTTCACTTTTCTGCCCCTGACAACCACATAGTCTACCGGCTTGAATTTGGCGGCCTGGTTTATCCCTTGTGGTACCAGGGCTCCGTAGGCGATATAGAACTCCCAGACCCATGTAGGAATATAGGGGACTCGATGCGTGGTGAACTGCTCGAATTTGTGGGACCTCAAACAGCTCATGATCTACGGGTATCTGTCTATGACTCCATCAGTAGACAACCTTGTCTCCTCTATAATGGTCCCCAACCCTTTAGTCTTCAGTCTGTTCATACACAGAGGAAGAGGACCCTGTACCGGTGGTTCTAGGACCATAACCTGTGCTAGAGCAGGAGGAGAAGCAGTGGACTGGGGAGTCCTGATCCTAGACCGATCATTCAGCCTCTTGGAACGTAGCTCAGCTCTCTGGGCTGAGAATAACTCAACATTCTCAGGCTCAGAAGTGGTAGCCTCAGGATCCTGGTGCTCACCCTCACTCTCAGAAGTGGTGAGGTGAGTGGCATATCTCCCGTCACTGTCGGAGCTGACCTCCGGTGATGCAAGAGCAGGTGCTTTGCCTTTTCCTGTTCCCTTCCCACCTGTGGTAGGAAGTTTGGCTGCCTTTTCCCAGGATGCAGCCGTATCCTCATTAATTTTTATTCCCTTAGCCCTCTTGCGGGGTGACATGTTTCTTCTTGCCACTTTTGGTCAAGCCATAACTGCAACACAAATTGAAAACTGTTAGAACCAGTTCAAGAAAAATGACATAAATCATTTTGCGGACAGACTCGCCAAACTGATCGGCGAGTTGCCGAATCACTTTGGCGAGCCAGATCAGGCTCGCCGAAAGGATTGGCTCAAAATTTTCCAGAAAAATGGCATGTCGGCGATGGGAGGGGACTTTCGGCGAATCACCGACAGCATTCGGCAAGCAAAGACTAGCCCACTGAATGTTACAGTGCATTTTAAGGGTTAGGGGCAGAAAGGGCGATCAAAGAAGACTTTCGGTGAGTCGTCGAGTGCACTCCGTGAACTCAGGCTTCTCGCCGAAGGTTACAGAACCCACACTCAACAATAACATGACATTAAAGGCGATCAAGGGAGATTCGGCGAGCTCGACCCAGCTCGCCAAACTGCCCAACAAGCCAACTTTCTACCCCTACTTCCAAAATCAACCCCGCAGCCCCCGAAAATAAAATCAAACTATGCACTCATTCAATTAAATTTAGACCCATAAGACCCATGCCACCAAGGTACTCATACTTTCCCCGGTTTGACCAAATTTGACTATTTAACGACTTAAGCCCTTAAGAATGACGTCAAACACTCCATCATCGGGTAAAGTACGTCATTTAGCACATTTATGGGTTACTCAAACTTCACCCGACTAGACCCGACATTAATTTAGCACAACCCAACAATTTAGATCGAGTTTAAAGCACAAAATTTTGGGAAAACAACAATATAGGCAATTTAGGCAAGATTTCAAAATTAACACAAGCAAACAAGCACACATTCACTATTTCAGAGAGGCCAACACACATAACTAAGAACAATACAATTTCAAATGAGTAAAACCGTTAAATATGAGTTCGGGGTTCAAAGAAACAACTTTTAATGACGAATACGAGATTTGAAATGTTAGGCGGCAAAGATATCCAACTCCAAACACATAATCAATGACTAGGAAGCTGTAAAAACATGAAAATATAGTGTGGGTGTGATTTTGGGAAGTTAAAAAGTGAGGGAATGTGAAAGAGTTTGAAATTTTAAACCTTTGGCCTTTAAAAATTGTCCAGTACTTTCCCTTTCAGCGACATCAATTTTCCTCACCGACCCACTCGGTGACACACTGAGTGGGAACTTACCTCACTGAGTTTTACAGGACCTACAGTTAATGTGGGGGTCCAAACGGTGGACTAAGTTGGGGTCGCCGACCTGTTCGGCGACTCGCTGACTTGTCCATGGGCCCGCCAAGTTTTACGAACTCAAATTTGATAATTTCTTGAGCCCAACGGCGGTCCAAGTCGAGATACAGCAGTTCTTCCGCTTCCAGGACAAATTCGCCTACTTGTGCCATATAAAAACCACTAGCAGGTTGATGCATCATTACCCTGATGATATAATAAAATAAAAGCTTCCCCTATCTCGCATGATAAAGCAAAGAGAAAAGAAAGATAAAGAATAGAAAAAAGATAGAATTGAACAACCGTACAGGCATCTTTTGTGCATACAGCTCTACAAGAAAATTGAACCCCCTCCTTTCTATTGAAGAAAGAAAAAAAATAGAATCTATCAGACTCAGATCAGATGGGTAAATAAGAAAATTGCCATCCTTCCTTTCGGAGGAGTTAAAAAATACTATGATGGCTCCGTTGCTTTATATCTTTTTTTTTTTTATTGTCTTTATAATATGAATATTGGTTTTTCTCGTATTTATTTTATCCATAGATTCTCAAAATTCATAAAGAAAGACAGAATGAATAAACTCAAATTATTACGAATAGGTCTTTCTAATGATAAATAAGTATGGCCCCATTCGCTCATAGAAAATGGGATCAACCCACCATTTTTCAAACACATTCCATTTTTTCACCTGCACAATCAACACACGATTATTTCTAAAGCAAAAATAAAGCAATAAAAACTTAGGTTGCCTCCCAAGTAGTGCCTTAGTTAATGTCGTGGCACGACGCAAGTCCTCACTCAAACTTCTTTCTTGGGGTTGGCCATAGTGTCACTAGGCAACCCCCTTGCTGTCTTGGGTTTAAGTGAGACGAGATCTGACCCATCTGGGTCTCCAACTGTTTGATAGACACGGAATGAGAGGTAACCGTTTGGCTAAGGGTCGATACATATTCCTTAATCTCTTTCAAGATTTTATCAGACCTCTCAACCTTGTTGAGAATACGAGAGAGCATATCCTCAAACCAGCCACCCTTGGAATATTTAGGTTTTTTGGCGCTCGTGGGGAGGAACATACTTATCATTCTCCCCGTCTCTTTCCTTCCAAGTGGGGTTACGATCCTTCCACTCTCTATCACGATCTTTCCAGCCTTCAACCTTATTACAACCGTGGTTACCACCCTGCCTCGGGTAGTTTGCACAATAACCACCTCCTTGGTTGGCTAGGAAATTCACCTCTTCGTTGTGCAACGCTTAAAACTTGGCCTCATCGGGGTTTACACACCCAACACCCATAACATTGACACTTCTAGAACCAACTCCCATGACATTCTTGGACAAAATGTCAAGTTGGGTCATGATCTTTGCCATGTTTTGGTCCCTTTCCTGGTCTTTCTCAAGCTGCTCCTTGGTCAATTTAAAAGTGAGAGGGGAGGCCTGATCTTCGCGGGTGTACCAAGCCCGGTTAATTATTATCATACCATCCAAAAGTTGGGCTGATATAATGTAAGGTTGTTGCATCAAACCTCTCGGAGAAAGTTGGTCAGCTACTCCCTTGTTCACCGAATCAAGGCATCGGTAAAAGTATTGCAGCAAAATATTGTCGATCATACCTTGAGTTGGGCATTTCAGCACCAACTTCTTAAATATTAGTCAAGTCTCATGAATTGGCTCACCCTCCAAATGCTTGAAGCTTTGGATGTTGT